>NNCF01126370.1:209732-220058 GCA_002313205.1 Laupala kohalensis | reverse complement strand
ATATTTTCCTACAATGAAAACAAGTCTGATAATCGCCTACGCTCCACTTTCCCTCTGCGACACCTATGAACTTAATAATCTTCTTAATTATACAAATGATTGTATTTTCTCCTTTAATTACAGTTTCCCATTCTTTATGATGGGAGGGGGAAGATCGTATTGTGACGTAACGTCGAACTCTAAAATTGAGCAAATTTGGTAAATTTGGCGTTTCTTGAATTTAGTATTTGATGTTCTTTTATGCTGAAAAATGTTTGACTGGAGCAGTCATTGCGAAGTTTAAGAGGTTTAAAGTAGTTAAAAATTGGAGTTTTTGATCGGTTATTGCAGGTAAATCATTGAACCAAATTTAATGTTTGGGGTATTCATTTGGTGCAGAATTTAATGCTATTTCATTTGAGTAAGAATAAAATTTTATTTGCGATGCTTTGTTCCCGAGAAAACCGAAATAGTGCAAAAATTTCGTAATTTTTTTACTGCCAAGAGTTTTGCACACCTCCTGAGGTGGTGCAAACTCAGATTCGATGAATTTGGAACCAAAACAATTTCCAGCATTGTCTGAATTTTTTCCATCAAAAAAACTATTTTGACTGGTGTAGAAGGGTATTCGGCATCCTTTTAATTTCCCTGCCATGTGCAAAGAGACAACATATCATCCTCCATCTCCAGACTCTTCAGGTAAAGGGAAAATGAGTTAAGGAAACACACATATAACAATAAAAAGGTTCAATCTTATGAACTTTCCTCTTATGAAATGATTGCAGTGACAATACTTAAATTAATCTTATATCTAAATCGAATTTTGAGAAAAACGCGGGGTGGACCGTTTGCACTTTCAAAGATATTGCTCTGATTGTTTCTGCGCAACTCTGCTGAAACACTGACTCTCACAAACTCAATAGGTTAGTCCCAATAATATATTGAAATAACTCAGTCTCTAGAAAAGATTTTTGAAATAAGAAATTTCCACCCGAGTTAAAACTAATGTAGGAGGAAACTTTAAAATCTTGAAGTTAACTTCCATTTCATATTGCAGGTTTGGATTCAACAAAAAACCTAACTACGGAGTAAAACATTTTTTCATTTTCATGATATATCACTAATCGCTGGAACATTTTTCCACGAATCTCAAAAAATATTAGGATTACGAAAACGTAGCGAAATTCGTCTGCGTCGGAACGCAAATGAGTTCCGGTGGACACATTAGTAAGCTTAAGTCAAACGTCATGCGATTGAAAATTAAGATCAACTGATTAGCATCCAATTTTAATTATTTTTATCAATATTAACCAAACATTGTATCTTAATTGCAATAACCCTTAAGAAGATTCCTTTGAAATTTCAAGTACTTGTTCCGATTTCCGTCCACCAGACATTCCAAATAATTTACTCTTATTAGTATAGATCAAACTTTTATGAGACGAGTTGATAGATTATAGTTGTCTTTCATTTAAAAAACACAATGTCCAAATCGCTCATACTAAATTTAAGGTATATGCGCGTTGACTGAAGTCAAGTTGTCAACTATTCACGAAACTTGGAAATATTCACCAAAGTACTTTTTATTAACTAATAAATCATTCTACTGATTTTTTTATATTGAATGAGAACAATTATTTTGTGATTTTGAAACTTTATGATTAATTTAGACTGTCGTTTGACTCCTTCTTTGACAAGGGTCGCACCGTCTGCAGTCACGTGATACGGCTGCCATTTCCGTTAGAACAGTATTTCTACAATTTCTGGTGAATTATTCTTGAAAATGCCCCACGAGGTATGGAAATCTTAACATCGTATCATTCCTATTTCTATTTGCTATGTTTTAGTAGGTTTTTTCGCTATGTGAAGCCGGTACTTTTGTCAGAATATCTTAAAAAACACGAGCCCGAGAAAGTTACTCCATATAAGCCCATAGCAATTTAAAGTCGAATAATTTAAAATCTTGCGCCTTAAGGGTATGAAAATTCATCGCTACTGGATAGAGAATGGTTCAAATTATCATTTAAAACATTTTTGAGGAGAACTTAAACCTAGTCACTCTGACGCACATAATACCTTAGTAGTTGCATTTTCGTCGCTCTAATCGCAGGGAAGGTCTCACTCGCATGACGAGCTTATCCGCGGTTTTTCCCCGTGCGACGAATTTCCTTAAAACGTTTGCAAGGATTGTCCCACATCCTTTTCCCCCGATTCAAGGCGGAAACGACGAAATTGGACACGGGAATGGTTGAGGTGGCTTCAGGGAAGGAAGCTCGAATGCGCACCTCGATGTCATTCTGCATTCACACATTTTAGTGAAATTTTTAATCAATATCTTGCAGCTAAATTATCATTATTGCAACATGAATGATTATTTGACTCTAGATGCGACGTAACTATAAGTTTAAACTATAAACGCAGACTTCCGCGACCGGACTCAGTATAAACTTGTTTGTCCGGGACAAACCGCGTCTCAGTACGCATAACTACCAAAGTTTCGGCCATTGCTTCAGGACAATGTCAGAGTCGTGCAGACCTAATTGCGACCTAAAGTCGCGACAGCGAGCAGAGTGCGACAGCGATTTAAGTCTGTACGACTTAGTCAATCGCCCTGAAGAAGGCCGCAGCAAGATGGCAGAAACGTTGGTAGTTCTGTCTACTATGCTCCCACTAGGAGCCAATTAATATATGAATTCCTGTATGGACAGCAGTAGTGGTGTTTTCTTTAGTGTACTTCAAATGCTCACACTTCCCAAGTTTACGGGGACCTACCTGTGGCACGTCAATGCTGGGGACCACCCCTAGGCAAGGAGGGAACCCCCTTTACAACAAGCCAGCAAGGGTGTTTTTCCTCTCCAAACTAAAGAATTATGCTACTTCAAATAAATAACAAAAAAACAATGTATGTCATATTCTTATTTCACATAAATCTCTTTTCTCACATAAATTTAGAACCGAAAAGACGATTTGGCACAAAATCAATGGTCAAAATCTATTAACTGAGCCACTCCTCTCAATAATTAACTCGCAAATTTCTAACATTTTCATTCATACATAATTTGCTATTTATAGCAATAAGTATAACATCTCTGACAACACCAAAAATTGGTAGGCAGAGGATAATTGAAAAAAAAACTGAGTCTTAAAAAAATGAGTTCTGTCTACTGAGACGCGGTTTGACCCGGACAAACAAGTTTATAAAGCCTAAACTGTTGTCTCTATGTCAGCAGTTTCAAAAAAATTTTAGACCTCGGGTTCCTTGATCTAAGGATTATTTCCGACAGCGCCCTAATTTAAGCCATTAGATTTTTAATTACAATTCGAACTAGATTACTTTTTACAACAGTACTCAAAATGCCCCAGACCACGCGTCCGGCTGAAACTCTCGAAATTTGATATTACTCATCCCTCTCAATTATTTTTTATTTGTTGTATTTGTGAATGAGTAATGTAGAGTGCTATGGAAGCTTATCTACATGGAGCGATAGGAGTTAGGAGTTATTGCTAGTAGTCGGCCGATTAGCTGGGTTTACCAACAACTTGGCCCACGTGGAGGGGTTTGTAGTAGTAGTTAGTAATAGTTACAGTTATTGATACTAGGAGGAGCTGGATAGAGGAAGGAAGGTTTGCTTTTCAGTAGTCAGAGCTATATGAACTGGGAAATTAATGTGAAATGCAACAAATTTTCTGGCCCCATCGGGAATTGAACACAGGATGATTGAACCTGCGCCATGTGTGGGGCTCTCTCAATTGGCGGAAGGGAACTTCACAGAAATAAACGTAATTCAGGGGATGCATAAGTTAACCCCGAAATTTTAAGTAGATTAATCCTAATTAACGCAGTAGTTTTTTTCACATCCTTAACGAGATATTTGTCAACATTGTCCGTCGGTTTCACACTCAACAATTGGTAGTAATAGACGTTTATTAACGTTATCTTTCATTTATCAATATATCGCGGCGATAAATCGAAAATGTGTTCTAGCAAAACATGGACTGAAAGAACTTCATGTCCATCGTATTTGCTATACGCATTTTTTCAGAAAAATAGTATGAATGAACAGAAACGAAGTACTAATGTAAATATACAAGACAATTTCGGGTTAAAGGGGGCTCTTTTTAGAAAGAAAAAAACATAAAAGTTCTCTGGGCATCGTATTTTCCTAAACATTGTGTCATCGGTGTGGAAGAAGTTATTCAAAGAATAAGGGTCGCGTCGAAATACGTTTTTGACGAAAGTAATCTTCATTTCGTAGAGTGACGTATGGTTTCCCGATGCGTTTAACTCCATGATCTGTAAGTCAGTGTGGTTTAGTTTCATGTCTCTGGTCCATTTAAAATGGTATCATTCAGTGGAATGAAACAGCAAGCGCCTCAATTAGTAACGCAATTTTAGGATGCTAAATACTCTCAAATTATTATGAAAATTGTTTCACGATGTTTCTCTTGTCTCAAATGTGTGCACAATCACAATTTTTATACCTGACACACGTTATAAAACAGCGAAATTCCCCCATTTTGCTCCATGAGAAATTATGAGCAACAGAAATGGAGTTTCTGCGTAAAATAGTGGGCAAAACAAGAAGAGATAAAATAAGAAATAATACCATCAGAGATGAACGTAAAACTGCACCACTCATAAAAACCATAGAAAACAATGCCCTAAAATGCTTTGGATATGTATATAGAATGAAAGAAGATAGAAACCCGAAACAAATTCTGTAAGGAAGACCGGGAGGGAGGGAAAAGAACTCTTGGACGACGCAGAGGAACCTGGGAAGGTTATATTACAGATATATGCCATAAGAGTGGAACTACAATCCGAGAAGTAAAGATCAAGGCACAGAATAAGGAGGAGGTATGTCCAATGGCTAAGACGACGCTGAAAGTCATAAAAGGGAAAGAAGAAGAAGAAAACAAGAAAGTATCGGATTGCGAATAACAACAACGGAGTTGTTGACGCTTGGAAGATACGACACTCGGAGACTTAATGGGGCGACGATCCAAAGAGAGTATAACCCTCCAGTGTTCTTGGTGGAGCGAATATACGAAAGGTGGTAACGGAGGGGGGGTTAAAAACCACAGCGTTATTACATGTCTTTTGGCGAGGTTCAGGCCATGAGACCTGCTCTTCCATCTAACTGTTGTACTTGGGTAAGAGAATTGGCAAGGAAAGATGTTGGGTTGCCGGAGAAATTATGGCACTGAAACGACATTTATCTGGAATAGGTGAGGGAAACCCCAGCTGAAAAACCTCATCTAGTTTGGCCGAGCAGGGTTTGGACCCACGCTCTCCCGCTCAGCCAATGGGATCGTGGAAGCGATGGCGCTACCACTAGACCACAGCTGTCGAAATTTAATTTTTAATTCAACTAAATAAGCAGACTATTTTCTTCACAAAATGTCAATTTAATCAACAAATTTTGGATCCACAAGATATCACACAACGTTTCGATATCGTTTGGTTTCATCACCGGGAGTGCAATTACGAAACGCATGAGAGCTGCTCACATCACATCACACGAATAATGATGGCGAAGGGACGATTGTTAGGGACGAACTCAGTATAAAGAATTCTCAGTGGGATGAATTCCGTGTGTAGTCTGCTTAATTTGTTCGAATTTTTATTTATTAATTATACACGAAGTCGCAATTCCTAATTATGTTTAACTTCGTTAATTTTAGTGGTTTCGAAACATTATGTGGAAGATTTCTAGATTCTTTAAAAAAGTGATTGCGTAGGAAACAACTAGGTGTACAAAAGGAACCAAATTAAGGCGCTACATTTATTATCACTAATATACCAAATTATTAATGTACCGAATTGTTATTATTAATATACCAAATTATTATATACCAAATTATTATATACCGAATTGTTATTATTAATATACCAAATTATTATATACCAAATTATTATATACCGAATTATTATTATTATTATTATATACCAAATTATTATTATTATTATTATGCCAAATTTTTATGATTAATATACCAAATTGTTATGTACCAAATTATATAAATCCAAATTAAGAGCAATGCATTTATTCCTAAGGAAACTGTTTTCTAAGAAATTTACTCTCTAGACTTTTGTGTGAAATGACATTTTAACGGGAAGGAAAATCGAGTCAGAATATTGCGCACCGCGTTAGTCTTGTGGTCAAGTGTTGTGGCTTTTTATCGCTCGCGCTCCTCCGCGCTCTTCCGCTTCTCTATCGCAGATCCGGTGGTGGAGATTTTGTGCGGACGAAAGAATTGTGTCAAATTCATTTCCAATCAACTTTTTTGAGCTCTGCTAATATATGAGTTGTAGCAAGTCGGCATTACCGGAGAGATTTTCTCGTCGTTATGAGAGAGGAGTCTCAGCCAACTATACATTTAATCTGTGGATTCGATACTCGTTGGTTGTCTTTGATTATTTTTCCATTTCATCCCTCTTCCCATCAGTGGCGGATCTAGACCGTAAAAAGGGAGGAGGACTTACCGGTGAGCATTTTTGTTTAAAAATTGTGGTTTTACAACACAAATTTTCTAAATATTACCTTTAAATAAAATACATCAAATACGTAATTAACAATCTGGTATTATTAATAATAATAACAATTACTTATTAGTTATTAATATGTTGTTATTAATTTTATTAATCCGATATTATCAATTTTATTAATCTGGTATTATTATTAACAATAACAATTATTACTAATAACTATTATTAATCTGATAACACTTTTACAAAGTGTGCCATTTATCAACTTCAATTTTATCAGTTAAGAGTCCAGGTACAATTGACGGGGGAGGGGCTGCAGTCCCCATAGCCGCCCCCCATAGATCCACCACTACTTCCCATACCTCCCCTAGGTATGTGGTATCCCACCCCAAGGAAGCTGAACTTCCACTTAATCGGTTTCTTTGGGTCTCACCATTCAGCACGCCGGCTCCAAAACCTCTAGATTAGTCACTAATATCTTGTAGATACAGTAGTACTTAGTTTTCGGCTACTCTTGAATATCAACACCCCCTCCCAGGCCACCCCTTTGGAATGCTACCATCTTGAAGCGGACAAATGGCATAACGATATAAGTGATTTTTCTGATGTTTTGATCGTGAATTGGGTAAAATTTCATCAGAAAGTACTAAAGTTACGTATTTAGAGGAGGAAAATTGAGAATGGAGGTGGTTGTTCAAAATCCCATGTAGACATGATCTTCCTCTACCTTGAAGGTCACAGCACAAAAAATCGACATTCTCGGAATAAATCTGAAGATCTGTATGAAAGACAGACAGACAGATAAATTCGAATCCTATAAAAATAATATGTACATTTTATTGTCAAAACAGCAGTTACAAACTGAGTACGATCACGGGCAGGACAATAAACTAATTTATTCTTCGGGGGCAAGCAAGGGACAACCCTGTCAATTCCGATCAAGGTTCCTAAGACTGAGGTGGATTTAACATTTCAACACACCCTAAGATAAGAAAGAAGTTAGCTTCTTATCATAATATCAACCTTCAAATTTCTCTTTAATACGACACCAAGAAGATAGTACACGAGTAATAATAATAATAATAATAATAATTTTTATTTCCAGCATCACATTTACAAAAGAAGATACAGTTTAAACTTCTAGGAATACTTACCAAAGTAGGTCAGTTACACGAATAAAATATAATTGTATGGCAACAAAAACATACTGAGTCCGTTTCACCAGTAAATTTCTTTGCAGTCAACATGTCGCTATCTGTGGCGTCTGCATGGAAATTTACTTCAATCTATTAGGCAATCAAAAGCGTAATTTCTTGAATAATACTCCGATAAAGAGTAGCTACAAGACACATTTAAATTAATTTATTTATTTATTTAGCAATAACTAAGAAGCTGTAGCGCGAGTTGACGCTCCAATCGCGTAGCAGGACATCACCTTTACCTGCAACCACCTCAGCCTGTTCAGCAACATCATTCACCCATTTCCGCTTCTCTCTCCTCGCACTCGTTTTAATAGATTTGCTAATTGAGTTGTACTCTGAAGTGACCTTTTCCTTCTGACTTCTTGTTTTGCAAGAGTTATGTTTTCGCTTCAGAAGTAGTCTTCGCTCGATTTGATGCCATGTCTCATTGCTCATCCAATCCTTCTCGAGGTTGGCTTTGTATCCCATTGTTTTCTTACTGACGTCCAATAAATTGCTTTTGAGAGTCTCCCAATTTAGTGAAAATCACTTCAAATAAATTTTCCAAATGCTCATAGTGCGATCGAAAATTCAACCATTGATCCTTTTTTTAATACTTAGACAAAGTATTTCTTTAGTAGGAAAATATTAAAAATTAATATTATTTTACTTTTTCCGGTAATGATAATATTGCTCCTTTCTCAAATAAAATGTTAGCATTTTCTCATTTCAAGGTAAAAAATTTTTTTTGTCGTATTCTGAGGGGAAGTTAATGAGGAAAAAAATTGTTTTTCTTGGTTGATGGTCTCATAATGTGGATTTTTATTTATCGATGGTGTCTACCTGCGACTTTTGTTTAATATCTCTTAATAATGAAGAGTGCGTGTCTCCATTGCCTGTTTTTATACTCACCTAAATATTTTTTTTCGAGCATTTCGAAACATTGCACACGTTGCCTTCAAAACCAGAGGAAGGTCACTGTGAACATAAAATTTCAATATACACACCACTTCCTATTTTCCGCCCTTGAATACATAATTTTAGAACTTCTAGGTGGAATTTTGCACTATTGATGTCCAAAATAAGAGAAACATTGCAGGTTACAATGCATTAAAGTTGAAATTCAGCCCTCGTAAGGTCCCCCACTCCCAGAGGTAGCATGGGAAGGGGGTATATGTAAGAACACCGGAAGTGACCAATATTGGTAATCCATAGTTTATGGGGTTTACGAGATGGAGACACTCCCAGTGTGTATTAAAGTGTATGTTCTTCACGCATTTCTTTTTTTCTTTTTTTTACAAAAAATTGCATGTTTTTTTTTTTTACAAAAAATTGCCTCCAAAATTCTGGTGCGTCATATACTCGAAATTAATATAAAAATGTCCAGTGTTTGATTTAAAATTCTCGCCGGTCTAAAAATGGCCATATATTCGATGTCGCTGGAAACCTATCTCTATCTGGCATCATTGGATTCAACTGGCAGCAGCAGTGCGAATATGAGTTGCGGGGATTCACAAGCTCGCTAACACTGTCTCCCTCCCGCCCCGCCATCACGCACCCAGAACATTGTCTAGCCTATGATGCGTCATTGCAGTCTACGGTGCCAGTGAACTTGAATTGAAATGATTTGTGTTATCGGGCAGTTCGGTTTTATAAACTAAGAATTTTTTTTTTTAGTCTGGCTTTGCAATCTAATAATAAAAATGGTAAAAATGTTAATTAAAAAAATTGCTTAAAAATTAAGGTGCGTCTTATAGTCCGTAAAATACGGTAACAATTATGGTTTTAAAACAAAAATTTTATAAATATTACCTCAAATGAAATGCATCAAATAAATAAATAACAATTAACAATCTGGTATTATTACTAGCAATAATTATTTATTTAAGTTATTATCATGTTATTATTAATTTTAATAATATGGTATAATTAATTTTATTAATTTGGTATTATTGATATCAATAACAATTATAACTAATAACAATTATTAATCTGGTAACACTTTTACAATGTCTGTCATTTATCAACTTCAACTTTATCTGGTATGAGTGCAGGTCCAGTGGGGGAGGTTACAGCCCCCTCCCCCCACCATAGATCCACCGCTATCAATTAATACACGTTGCGTTGAAGTTATTCATTGCGACTCTTAGTTGTCATTTAAACACATGTCGTCTAGAACACGTGTACTCACGTGCAAAATTATTTCGTACGAAAAATAACACTTATTACTCAACAATTAGCGTATTATCGTTATTTTCCCTCATAACCTTTTTTATAAACTGTGCGCACCGCAGAACAAAAACGGAATTAAATGTTATATGATTTCACAAAACAGTGCGATTCATAAATAATTGACTCTGGATTTTTTGCTTTCTTTTATAGGTAATGATAGGATATCATTTGGTTGAATACTTACCACTAAGAGAACATAAGGCATTCATTCCAGTCACTACGTAATGGGGATAATGGGTAAAGGTGGAATTTCTATCAACGAATTTGCTCTATCAACGAAGTAGATAGAGCAAATTGTCTTGAAGGAAAACATGTTGGAAAAATGATTTTTACTGCAGTGAAGGTTAGTGTTGTTAAGAAACTTGCCTTGCGTCTAGGAAAACTATCAGAGGAAGTTCTTAGAGATTACCCTCACTTTCCCTTCCCGCGACGACGCCATGGGGG
>NNCF01126370.1:191117-207172 GCA_002313205.1 Laupala kohalensis | reverse complement strand
AATTAATGGGATGGTCCCTTGCTTGCTTCCGGAGAGTAAATTAGTTTATTGTCCTCCACGTGGTCATACGCAGTTTGTGCTTCTTTTTTGACAATAAAATGTATTATTATTATGAAGGTGGGACCAGCACTCCAAATGAGTCAAATCACTGAGATGTTTAATTGTTTTCTTCACTATTATTCTAATTTCTGTGACACAACACTACGAATAATAACGAAGAAAAAACATAATTCAATTTGAATCTATCAGTTAATAATATAGAACAAAATCATATTCAGGAACTCGCTTGACTCGTTTGAAAAGCACAAGAGCAAGTACAAACATGGCCGACCGAGCACAACTGTTTCGTGATTTATGCCCCATCTCACCTCGGAAAAGGTGAAGTACCTTTCTCAGATGTCCCTTGACCTATTGATGAAACTGATCCAAAATGACTACGAAAAATTTACTACAAATCAGAGTAAACTTACATCTTTTTCGTTTTTGGTAAGTAAGTGTTTTCTCCGTAAGACGCAGTGTATTTAAACATCTATTATCATTGTGATTATTTCATTTAAATTGCCTGTGAGATATGGTTTTCAAGTTGAAATCGCAAAAGTGACCGTGTTTCTGTCTTAATGCCGATTTGGGATACTTTGTTCTTTGATTCTACCGACTCTTGTATTACCGTAATGTGAACGAAATGTTCCATGAATTGGGTTGAATCTACAGTGGTGACTGTAGAAAGGATATTTTCACAAGAAGCACGGTATTTATAAGAGCAAATATGTGGGTTGTTAGCTTTTATAAAACAAAATATGAACGGGTAGATTTACTTGGCTGTAAGATCTTGAAAGTGAAAGCAAGCTAATATCCATTGTCGTCGTAACAATTGTGGATTTCTCGACTCCTGAATAGAAAGTGTCCCAGCAAAGCTTATCGAAGCATTCCAAAATTTAGCTCGTCATATCCTCCGTTGACCGATACGAAGCGACCATGTCTGCCTGATATTTTCTTCGACAGCGCACCTACACGGAGACGTGGGAGCCCCATCCTCTAAAGGGCCTCCAAATGATCTTAAATAAGAAAATAAAGACGTAAGTTAGAACTGAAACATACTTCGCTGGATTATAACAAAAATATTACTAATATCTGAACTTTTTACTAATTACAACTCAGAATGAGAGCATGAATTAGCGTGAATAGGGGACCCCGAAAAAATCTTCCGTCCGGGTTTCATTATTTGTAGTTACGCTGTGCCCGGCTGATATTTTCATTATAGACAGAAGTGTTTTTGACGATTTTGACGCAATTTGAAAATTTATTATTGAAAAACAATCATTTTTGCTTTAATCAAAATTTTAAAAATTTGTAGAAAAATTTCTCGTAAGTATAAATTTCTAAATTATATTTTTCTTATGCTTCTCTTCCTCTCCCCACTCCGCCCAAAAAAGAGATTTCAGTATTAAACCGTGATGTTTTCATTTGGAGGTTGGTCGTAAAAAGTCAAAATCGGTTTCTCACCAAAACTTAATACAAATTACCCAAAACGGAGGTTTATATTGAATACCGTGAACCTAGATTAATTGTCGAAGTATTACATACATGTCTGTATTAAATAGGCTATCTCTTACAAATGTATAAAAATTAACTCTCTTGCACATAAGGACTGAAACTATCTAATATGATCAATTTTGATTCACTACATAATATAACATTCTTTATAACTTACATTTTCCTTGATTTGAAAAAGAAAAAAACATTTGGATACAAGACGTGATGCGTTGGAAGAAAGTGATTACAATCTTCTTTTTTTTAAATGTTCATTGTAAAAAATATGATTGTATCAAATTCTAAGGGAATATCTTAATTTATTTATTGAAGTTACATTTATATTCCTGTTCTGGATTTCTCGTGAGGAACGCAATTCATCGAAATAAAAGCAACGAACTTATGACTAATTTGGAATATTTGAAAAATTATTCTCTTAAATAATGAATTTTATTAGCCACGAGGAATTAAATATTTTCATGAATTATCCATAAAGTACACTTCAAAGTTTCGTTTCGATTCGTAAACACGAAGTTTTCATTTTCGTGACTATTTCTCGTGAACCCAGTGCATAGAACTCTCGAAAAACAAAATTCGCCCATAGCAGTACACTCTACGCGTAATTAGTAACAATTGGAAATATACGAATAAATGTTCCTATTGTCTTAATACTCAGAGCAATCTGCTATTTATTTTCAATGAGCAATCTAAGATAACTAACAACATANGTAATTAGTAACAATTGGAAATATACGAATAAATGTTCCTATTGTCTTAATACTCAGAGCAATCTGCTATTTATTTTCAATGAGCAATATAAGATAACTAACAACATCTATTCCGTGCAAATGTAAAATTGTTAAAACACCGAGATAAAGTGGAACGACGTAATTTTTTGCATTTAATCTACAAAATATTGTAGTAAGAAACCATCTTTCGTCGATAAAGGAATTATTCCTGCACTTCCATTTCCTTAGTGCCCCACTTTGGGCCCACGAATGTTGAATAGGATTTAAACTTTTGATCATTTTAAAATTTTCATTAAATTATTTTATAATATTAATATTCAATTGTTGACTCCTATACTCATCAATAGAAATAAATAAAAATATTTTTAGTCCATTATACAATAATTTACAAATTTTCTTTAAATAATGCAAATGTATTATGTAGGTTCTCTGAGAAATGCAAATACCTAACTTTAAAATATTTTATTCATAAATAAAAATATATAAATTTTGTTGTCCCTAATTAAATTTCTGTTTTCTAATTATCTCAAACACTCGGTTATTTGATTTCTATGAAATTCACGCAATATAGTTTAATTAAACAATAAAAATGTGAATAATCATGGGAAAATCGTTTTTACACATAAAGAAACTCCGACAAATCGAGGAAAAAATAGCTGGGCAACCTAATTAGGAGTAACTTTTTAGTTATATCTCTGAGATCGTCGGGTAACGGAAATTAATAGGGGATAGGATAGTTGGTATCCACAATCACAACACCCGCAATCACAACACCAAGGCAAAGCTTCTAAAAGAGGTATTTGCGAACTTGACAAATAATAATAATATTAATAATAATAATAATAATAATAATTAATATTATTATTATTATTATTATTATTATTATTATTATTATTATTATTATTACTGTCCCATACTATAAGTACTTTCAGGGAGCAGCAGGTACAAAATGTATAGATCAATTCTCACCGACAAGACAACCCATCACAACAGACCAGATATTATTTTAATAGACAAACTCAAGAAAATCACACACATCATAGATATTGCAGTAACCAACACCCACAATCTACAAACTACTTACAATGATTAAAAAAATTGAAAAATAGGAAGATTTGAAAACAAAAATTCTTCGCTTATGGAATATGGAGTGTGTACATATAGTTCCTATAGTCCTGTCCACCTCTGGAGTCATCCCTCACAGTCTGCATCTGAGCATCAATCGGCTTCATCTCCCAAAAAAACATATTTCTAACTTTACAAAAAGCAGTCATCCCTAACACCTGCAGAATAGTCACCTGCAGAAAGATTTTTAAATTGTGACATTGTTTGAGGTGAGGATGCTTGGTATACCTCGCGCAACATGTACTGAATCCAACAACAAGTTGTGAAAATAGTTAATGAAAATAATAATAATAATTTATTATTATTATTATTATTTCTAAGAACATGTTTTTTGGCAATTCATTTTCTCTCTCCTATTCTAATAAGGAAATAAAAAGGATATAAAATTTTTTAAATAAGTAATTTTAATCCGAGTTAAGCTTACCAAATAGCACAGTAATGAAATGGATTATGGAAATCATTGTGGAATGAACATTCTGTTTCAGGTTCCGTGAGCGTGTTGGCCGCAACCAGCGCCTTGTTGGTGACGCTTTCGTGGACGCCGTGCGGTCTACGTTCTCTCAGTCCTCTTCATTAAGACTTTAATTAATAAGAGATATTTCTTTTAGAACGAGAGGGAGAAGGACGAGTGTGAAATATATTTACTGCACTTGAAGGTCATCAGGCGATGCAAAGAGTAATCGCTATAGCGATCAGGACTCCTTACTTGTCACGACATTCATAGCTGTCACTTAAAATGTAGAATTCAGGTCAACACTTTCAAGTGTAGTGAAGATACCAAAAANTCGCTATAGCGATCAGGACTCCTTACTTGTCACGACATTCATAGCTGTCACTTAAAATGTAGAATTCAGGTCAACACTTTCAAGTGTATAGTGAAGATACCAAAAATGAGGTCGAGATAAGGACTTTGAAAATTATTCATTTCGCTACGTAACACCTAACCTTGTTTATTTCAGTCAACATGCTACTTAGCTTTCCCCTAATTAATCGTAAGAGTGTTAGAAATATTGGAAAAGATATTTCAGTTTTGTGAAGTAAATTTATTGGCCATAAAATAAAGATCATTAAAATCAATAATTACTCTATAGCTTCATAAATAACACTACACAACAATAAAACATTTTTACTTATATTCATGAAGTTAAATTTTTTTAAATTTCCTTCACAGTAGTCGTAAGATGTTACGCTAATTTGAAAAATTACGTAAAAAGTAAAATATGAAAATTAACTTTTATTTTTAATACCAAAGACGTTCTATTTATTGTTCAAGCACTGATTCAAAAATATATGCATACTTCATGTACTGACTAAATCTCGTAGATTAATATTTTGTTCAAATTACACAGACTGCAAATTTAATTTATAGTATAATCTAGTTCTTAGATAGTACAATACAAAGTGTAAAGAAACAGAAATAAAATTGTTCATAGGATCAATATGACTTCTTGATTTACAGTTCATATTCACATGTTTCGAATAAGCTCGGATTCATCTGAAATGAAATGTTCTATTAATTTCAAAGCGTATAGTGTTTCAATTTTTATTGTCCGACACATTTGCAACTAATAGTTGAAAACAATTTTTAATTGCATAGAAATTAAAAACTGAATAATGTCTGGAGTTACACAACACGAATAGTTCATCAAGTACAAGTTCAAGTTCATTCAGAAAACATGAACGTTCTCGAGAATACTAGATTCAACTAAGGTATAGAGGTATATCGATAGAGCAAATTGTATCAGTACCTATTTCAGATATACGTTACTAGGAGGTAAAAAGTGTAAGAAATGTTTCCTGAAAAAAAACTCTCTTGCTCGTTCTAAGTGAAAACACGTTACATATATTTATTAAATCCATTTAAAGTGAAGAATCCCCCACGTCGATCCCAGGACATATAAATAATTTGTAACAAATGTCTGAGAAAAGTTAAATACTCTTTCAAAAAATACATAGTCTTAAGAATAGATGAATTAAAAATATCTTTTCAAGTCTTCTGTTACTATCAGACTAAAATCTATTTTAATTTTTGAAAGAAAATTATTAATAATTTTTCTGTCGTTTAATTATTCGCCTCTATTACTTCGTGGGGTTGCAACTGTAAGCGGTTCATTACAAAGAGAGGTTGCTGTAAGCACGGTCTTTACCGAGGCAGTCTCTATTTACCGTGGCAGTAAGTATCTTTTCAATATTCTGTGCGACCACTATCAGACAAAACCTTTGGTTTTTATTCATGTTCTCTGCTAAATTATACTGAACAAATTTGCACTAGTCAGTTACATGAGAATTCTTAAAAAGCAATTTAAACCGACATTAAACAGTTAACAAAAATTACTACAGTATCGGATACATTTTCTGTGTCCGATCTTAAATGCAGACAATGTGGATTGATATTTATATGTAACGTCTCTGATGTATTACTCTAGTTTTGAGACACCTTTACATCCCACGTATCTTGCCGAACATTATTGGCAATTAATTTGATAATCTACAATCATTCAAAATCAGATGCCAAAAATTTATTCAATATTTACAATTCTTTGCTGTAGTCACGTTTGTCTGTCGTTTAATGCTGATTTTTAATTGCTTGTTAAGAACTGTCATATAACCAAGTATTGTATAGTTGTTTGATATATATACCTGATAGTCTACAGCGCGAGTCGAAACGTCGAAGAAAATACGAATAAACTAGTGGTGCAAAACCATTGCACATACTTTCTCATACACGTTTCTCCATCTGCAGCATAGAGTGATAAAAAATATCGTAAAAGTGTTGTATAAATGTAATTTCGTTATAGGCAGAAATTGATGTATTTTCGTNTAGAGTGATAAAAAATATCGTAAAAGTGTTGTATAAATGTAATTTCGTTATAGACAGAAATTGACGTATTTTCGTATCTGCAGTGCATTTGCTGACCTCCTATGCTCGGCACGCGCTCCCTCTCCGCACCGCGCCGGTCAGCTGCCCTTGCGCGAAACCAGAGATTAGGCCTCACCGGTCATTATTACTTTCTCATATACGTAGTATATAGAAACTATTATAATCGTGAGAAAATTCGTAAACAAATTTTTCCGAAAATATCGATTTTGGAGACCCCTGATTCCGAAAAAATGTTTTTTGGCTGAGGACGTCCGTCCGGTTCGTCCGTCTGTCCGTTAATGTTATGACGAAAATGTTAGTTTAATAATATAGTTTAATAATAAATTTATTGTCAAAAAACAGTACAAACTGCGTATGACTACGTGGAGGACAATAAACTAATTTACTCTCCGGAAGCAAGCAAGGGACCATCCCATCAATTCCCATCAAGGGCCCTAAGGCAGAGGCGGATTCAAAAATTTCAGCAAAAGTTCCTAGATAAGATAAAAAGTTAGCTGCGAGTAATAATACAAATATAATGTCAATATGTTTGTAATTTAACGCAAAAAATTTACTTTACATGTACAAATTATTATCGAACTATAGATTATTCTGAGTATAGTGTTTAAGAATTGAAATAACACCAAATTCACGACTTATTATTACAATAAACATGCCCCTAGACAAAGCCTAGAGAACCTGTATAAGAAATCCGCCTGTACCCGAAGGAAATTATTATTATAATTTACTTGACAAACTTACTTTTTTTGGGGGGGTGGGGGGCTTTATGGCTTGTTGACATCAAAGGTCACTGGAGCCTTAAAAACTCGTACAGGTAGGGAAAATGCAGTTACACACTAGGGAGAGCCAACATGACTCTCCCCGCTTGTGGGACTCTCCGAATGACTCGACCATACCCACTAAAAACCCTCCCGAATTACAACATACCAAAATATATCTCAAAACATACATCAAAACATTGAGAACAAAAAATAAGGGGGGACAAAGAATGAGGGGGGGACAAAAATTAGGAAAATGAAAGATACCCGAGCCCTAAT
Source organism: Laupala kohalensis (assembly GCA_002313205.1). NCBI lineage: Eukaryota > Metazoa > Arthropoda > Insecta > Orthoptera > Trigonidiidae > Laupala > Laupala kohalensis. The sequence continues at coordinate 199,850 of NNCF01126370.1, read as the reverse complement.
AGCGTCGGGATCGAAAAGAACAAGAGGTGACTAAGGGAGGNGTAGTAGGAAGTAATGCCAGACTCAGCTCGGGATCCCGTGTTTGCCAAACACGTACTTACTAGATGTAAGTCCCCTGGGGGGGGGGCATGATTCGTGTCATATTTAATGTTTGTGTATATTATTTGATGCGTGAGGATGTTATTTGATATTATTTCTTATCGTTTTAATAATTACCTTGGCTGTGTGTTTTTTATTTTGTTTTGAAGGTAATGTTTGAAAAATATTTTTATTTATTTTTCATGTAATTTTCAATTCAATGCTTTATAGCAGTTTCAATCGTTAAAATTAGTATTATTCTTAAAAATATATTTTTAACACTTACAGAATTCTTTGACTTGATATATAAGGAGCGTTACGAAATAACAGGAAGTAAATAAAACAAACACAATCACATACTTAACAGGAATAATTAATAGATACCATTAGTGTTTATTAATATACCTTTCTGTTTATTATCTTTCTTTTCACACATTTAAAAAATAAAATTTAGCCTATGTTTATTACAGACATCTTAACTAAATTTCATCGCGATAGGTTCTGTGGTTTAGTCGTGATTAAGTAACAAACAGACAGACACGCTGTCGTATTGCGCATTTATATATTAGGATATTAGTATGAATAATGAATATAAATGGATTAATTGTGATTAACTTCAATGTTCTTTCCAACATATTAACTATGAAAAATACAAGTCTATCCAAACAGTACTAGCTAATTTTTAAATGAACATTTCGTTTTGTGAGAGGTTAGGTATGAATACAAAACCAAAAATAACAAATTTACAAGATATCTTTACCGTGCCAATGTTGAATGTTGGTGTTGATTAGAAAAAGATATAATTTTTGTTTAATGAGTACTTATATACAGGGAGTAGTTATTTTAACTTCCACAAAGATAGGCGAATGGCGTTTTATTATATTANATATACAGGGAGTAGTTATTTTAACTTCCACAAAGATAGGCGAATGGCGTTTTATTATATTACATAGCACCTGTGAAATCAGGAACATTAAATTAATAATACGGAAGAAATATCTTCTGTCCGTTCGTACCACGTACAGAAGTGCATCTACGTTGCATGTCTTAGTCAAGTTAGTAATTTCATTGCAACAAAATCATATTGTTTGCTCTTTAGAATTTAAATTACGTAACATATATTGCCTAATGAAAAAAATATATATTATGTGCAAATTATTTAAAATGTGCAATAATTTAACAAATGTTGCATGTCTATTTAATTAGCATTTTAAGTGCGTAACAATCGAAATAGAATCCCTCCAACAATGAAATGACTGAAATGACTCTCCTGTTCGGGAATCCAAGTTGCTGGGTTCAAATCCCAGTTTAGGCATCCGATGAGTGTCTTCAGGAGGTGGGATACATTATATCAGCACCTTGATATTCCTAACTCCAGTGGTTCAGTGTCAACAGAAGCTTTGCAGGTAATACATGGAATCATACGAGTACCTCTGGATTTGTTTGCACAAGAGATGAAATTTCGTCAAATAATTAAAACCAAGGGAGTTATTAATGTAAATGATTTTTTTTGTGGGGCTTTAAGGGCTCGTCAACAGCAAGGCCATTAGAGCCCAAATGTAAATGGGGAGGAACTTCATGTAGAGGACAAGTTGTGACGAAAGAAATTGCTGGCTGAGTTAACTTATGTTTAGCGGAAGAGATGGGAATAATCAACAAAGGGAAAACTGACGATTAATAGTACGTTAAGGATGTTGTGTGTGGGCTTAAGAATAGAAGATGGTTCATGACTCCTTAAGACTGGATGATGGAATTCCTCACAATATATGGAGATGATGAACAGTGTATAGAGGATAGTAAGGGTAGAGAGGATAGTGAGCACGTACTATGGGATTATTGTGAGTTTTATGGAGCAGAAAAAGCGCCCGTCGCACGAAGTACATTAAACAAGACGCTAAAGGATAAATCACAAGAGATAAAGAAGAATTATTGGAAATTCTTGGAGTACGTCACAGAATTAAGACAAATTTAAAAGGGGAAATAGCGCCGCATAAGAACAGGTGGTAGACGAGCGTCCGCCTCCACGTTGCGGAACAACTTAGGCCAGTGCTTTGAGATGTTTTAAATAATTCAAAAAAAGAATTACAAGACAAGATATTCACTTAAAGAGAATCTTGCAATAAATAGCGTTAAAGGCAAGACGATCAAAGTAGCCTATTCTCCTTTTGGTAAAACGAATGAAAAAAAAAGTGGTTCTCTCTTCGCAATCATCAACTACGGTTGTACCCCGTATGCAAGCAGGCTCTGTGAATCATGTCCTTCCGCCGCCCATTACATAGATACGAGTCAATCTATCAGGGAATGAAAAGATTCGAAACAAAAGACTTTGTCCCTTTTTTATGAAATTGAAGTATCTTACATCTGCAGATATCTTGCATCCGCTCAGAGTCAAAAGAAAGTTGTTCTCACAGGATGAGGACTTTAAAAAAATTATTTCCATCTACATGTGAAGTCCTATCCATCATCATATTTCCATTATATGTGAAGTCCTATCTATATTAATAAAATTGAATGAATTGGAATGTCTGTTGCATGGAAATTAGAAAAAGTAATGAATGAAATTAGTTGAAATTTCTAAGGACACTTCTAAAGAGATAATGCAACCAAAATGCAAAGTATGGTTGATATTGATGAATTTCAATAGCAAAAATACAATTAAAATTGTATGCTAATCGATAGATGTGAATCCTCACGCGCATAACTGTTGACAAAGAAGCGTACTAATGCGTCCGCCGGAGTTCGATTACGCTANTACGTGACCGAATCGTAGAAGCAAAGTTAAATGAAGGCTGTGAAAAACCAAGGAGCAAACACTGGGCAACGCCTGGCAAAAAGAGCTAAAACATCCTTTAGGTCTGTTGACGTGTTCTATAACAAATTCTCTTTGAATGTTGATGTGATTTTTGCGAAAGATAATTTTTTAAAATGTTTTATTTGTGAAGTGTTTTAAAATTTTATATGTCCAGTAATTATTGTTTTAACTTTCTTTTCAAATCCCGGGCAACGTCAGGTAGTTCTACTAGTATTCCTATAACTTTAAAAGAGAAATCATTCTAAGTTCGCATCTACAGTGGAGCCTCTTTAACACGAAACCCGTTAACTCGAAATCCTCTCTAAGACGAAGAAATTAGCCAATCCCTTCCGTTGAAGTACAAAAAGACATACAACTCGAATTATTTAAACGCTATAATTCGAACTGAATATGATTTCTCTATGATGTACTTTCCATACATATCACGCTCTCAAACTCGAACTACAAATCTAGCGGACTCTATAACTGGAAAAAGCGATATGTACATTTTGCAGCCTCTGTAAATCGATTTTTTTTTCGTAAGACTCTCTAACTCCAAGCAAGAGTTTCGTTGTCGTCCATAACCAATTCAAGGAATGATTTCGTACTTTCATTGAAAGATGTAGTGACATCGAGAACAATATATTTAGTGCTTTGTTTGCAATCGAAAATACAATTGACAAAGATGTGTTAATTCCTTGACTCAAAAGAAAATTACAAATTTCTATTAATATGTGCAAATTTTCAAGTTGTTCCTTTAGCATTAAATAATCTTTATACGTATAATTATGCAAAACATCTATATCGTAAAATAAATCTCTATAAGTGGATTTTTCTTTTTTCTCACGACTCTATAACATTAACAACATTTGCCTCTATAAGTAGAATTTGACAATATTAAAAACTCCTTATCTCGAAGTCCTCTATAACTCGAAAACTCGTTAACTCGAAACTTATAACTTTCCCTTGAAGTTCGAGTTAAAGAGGCTCCACTGAATGTGCAGGGATTTTCCTCAAATCTGCTGATTTTCATGATATTCAGAGGAGATATTTTGAGATGCAAAAGGGTCTAACATTCCGAGAATAACCTTTTTACATATCAGTAAATATTGTATATATCACAGGTTCCAAAGAATAATTAACTTTATTATAAATTAATTTTTTCGAGGCGAACTTCGTCTCGGTAGACTGAACTACCAACGTTTCGGCCATCCTGCTGTGGCCTCTCTTCAGGGTAATGTCAGAGTCGTACAGACGTAAGTCTCTGTACCTTCAAGCAGAGTACGACAGCGACTTGGGTGTTTACGACTCTGAGGCCACAGCAGGATGGCCGAAACGTTGGTAGTTCAGTCTACCGAGACGAAGTTTTTCCCGGACAAACAACTTTATGTTGAATCCGCGGTCGTTCACAGTTAACTTTATTGTTTCCAATACGTATATGAAAAGACTAAAGACCTCCTGAAACACAATGTGAGATACAGATATTTGGTGTCTTCCACTTATCATGAGTACTTATTGCCTGAAACTGACATAGTATTGAACCATCTCTTCGAGTTCTACGACTACAAAATTACTATAGAATGGTATGGACGACAGTGGCAATATAAAGTCGCCATTTAACTGAAACGTTTACTTATGTGGTGTTTTAACTGAGAGAACATCGGTCGATTATGTTTTTAAAAAGTTGTATAAGTTTTTATACAATTTTTTAGACAGAATATTTAGAAAGTTTCTTCAATGAAGGTACACGTGATTAATCTTTGTAGGGAGTAAAATTGCGTAACGTATTAATTAACATTTTGTAACCCTCCCCTCCCCTGCATAAATACTTGGAACAATACCTTTACCCCACCACAAATAATTACGTAATGCTAGTCCCCCCCCCGCATTCAGGACAGGAGGCAAAGCGAATGTTATGCGTGAAACGAATGTCTCGGGTTCCAACACCGGCCCCGTCTCCCATTCTCATTCAATATGAAATAATTAATCCTATATAAAAGAATACAGCAAGAACATGAATGACAATAAGCTACGAAAAAATAGGTAGTACTCTAAGCTGCAATAAATACTTCATTTAACGAACAAAAAAAACAAGACTAGAGAATCATACCTATCAAAGTACTCCATGAAAACCTGGACAGACGACGCAACATATACGAGTAGATATACACTAGGTGAGAAAGTCAGAAAACCTTCTATTATAAAAAATATAATTTTATTTCAATAAAATATTATTATAATATAAGACATCATTATTTACCTATTTTTGTTGGTCGTACTTCCAAAGAAGGGCATCGAACCAGAAGCTGGCAGCAAAACAGGAGACAAAGCACCCATTATTTTTCACGAACCAGACCGAAAAAAAAAAAAAATCTTGAACCTTTACTGAAATCGCTGTGTTGTTCATTTCGTTTCAGGTGAATATCTGATAAGTATCTGGAGAGCTACGCAGTGGGCATTCAAACTACTTCCATGGCACCCAAATTCGATTCGTCTCTCAAAATTAAACTAAAACTTCTCAATAAAATATTGTTTCTTTCTCGACATTCTTTACTGGTTTTAATTTAATGATAATAATAATACAAACTCTTGCTGGACTCGAGTGAATAATCGCACACGAAGTTAAAGATATGAAGATATTAAGGGAGGTTAAATATTTTAAATTCCAACTTCCAGTACAGTGCACGACAAAAATCTTCTACCTCTGTTAAATACTTAAACTTTTTCGTAAGCACCTATCTGCAATTTGGATTTCTTTTTCTTCTTCTTTCTATGAATTGTTCTGACGTTTCTTTATAAGAAGTGCTCTTCTTCGAGAATGTTGAAGTTCCTCAACTGCAGTACACAAACACACTTACAAATTAAATACGTACTTTTGAAATAACTTTTTTGTGTTTAAGTAAATACAAATTAGTTCGTATTCTGTCGATATAATGAACTGTTGCTAAGTATTTTTATTTTTATCTTCTGCCTCAAGACCCTTGATCGGGATTGATGGAATGATCCCTGGCTTGCTTCCGGAGAGTAAATTAGTTTATTCTCCTCTCCGTGGTCAAAATCAGTTTGTAATTGCTTTTTTCACAGTAAATTTATTTATTTAAACGTTGTTATGGGGAAAAATATTCAGAATATAAATTTATTTACTTAAACGTTGTAATAGGGAAGAATATTTAGAATGTAGTGTATGCGCAATGATTCCATGCGTGTGCTCTGAAACGCACAGGGGCGCCACGAAACATTGCCAAGGGCGTCTTGCCTCGTTCTCTTAGGTTCTGTCTCCACTTAACGTTCTCGAAAACCGGTACGTCGGATCAGCAACGCAGCCTTGAAACTTTTCACCTGTACCCACACAACCATTGCTACCACACCGAGCTGTCAACAACACCTGCAATGAATGCAGCTGCAATGAATGCTGCTGTCACTACGGAGTGCGATTTAGTTCCGTGAAGGAAGTAGAAAAAAAATCTCCCAAGTAAAGAACATTCATGTCGGAGAGAAACAGTGTTCATTAAAATAATATTGTAATTAATTTAAAAATATATATATATATATATATTTTCATGTAGACGAACATAAATATTCCGACTGATTGACATTAAAAAGTTTTCCCAAGTGGAAAAAGTGTATATGAAAATACTGGAGAAGGAAATGAATTTAAATGGAACTTTATTTCTCTAAAATGATTTGTTCGATTGGACCAAAGTAACGAATTGAAAATATTTCGCAATGGGTTTTATTTTGTATACTTTCAAATCAACTAAATTTGGTTAGTAATGTTTTCCATTCTAGAAGCATAGTTAACTTACATTTGTTTTCTCGACGTTTTACAACAGTTAATTCTTATATGATTGAATTGCAACAATGTTATTAATGGACGAGATATTTAAGTTATTTGTATTATTATTTGGAATACAGACCACTGTAATAATAAGATCCGTTTTATTCATTCCGAAATGTGTTGAAAGGTTTTGAAGAAAGTTCGTAACAAATCATTTCAAAGAGTACATTTGAAATAAGTCATATTATTTGAACAATATTATTATTTACGTTTTCTTTTTTCCATATTTATTTGCGTAATACACAATCATCGATGCCTTCTGTAAAACCATATCTTCTTTCAAAATATGTTTTTTCAGGAATTGTAGCAGCAACGTCTCGCAGAGGAATTGTCAACATAACGATTAAAAATTATAATTAACTCGTTCACGCATGTAACAAGTTAGAATTTGGTAAATGAAATACGTATAATCTTGTCAAATTTGTGATAAATTTAGTCCAACCATTTAACTTTCGGATCTGAATTTTTTCAAGTAATAGATTTTTTAAATTTGGGACATCTTTCTCCCTGTGAGAAAAAAGGTAAAAAGTGTTCATTAAAGACAAAAACAAATAGCAAAGGTAATCAATAAATTTGGTTTTATAAGAGAAATAATTAAAACTTTTAAATAATATTAAGGAACAGCACATTTCTCATTCATTCTTAATTAATTTGCTATAAAATGTAAAGGGCCAGACAGGTAAATTCTTCAATGCCTGAAAATTGTCTTCATCAGACAAAATTACGAAATTGTGTACTTGAAAAAAATGAAATAAATCATTCAATTACGTCCCAGATTAATCAAAAAGGATTTTATTAGTGGGCTTCTTACATCACTCATGTTCTTTCGTTCTGGTTGGGTTATTTGTCTACGCAGCGACTCAAGGCACAGCCTTCGTGAAAGGAGATCCCGGTGGTCACGCCCAAGGTCGAGAGGCACCGCATTGCATATCCGCAATGTGGGGACTGTGCCATAAGACACTGTGTTATACACTCATTTCTTCACGACGTGCAGCCCGTAGTCAACGCCGCAGGACGGCGGTGGAAATGACCCACGGGTGGGGGAAATACGCACCACTGAATGTGGAGATGGTCCCATTTAAATGNCAGTAGGTGAAAGAACGGGGACAGGAGAAGAAATGGGTGAGGAGATAGGAAGAGGAAATGGTGATGAGGTAGGAGCAGAGGGTTGCTGCGTCCGCTTCGATCCGTCATACCGCCTGTGGTGACGCTATGTGGAGACAGAGCCTTACAAACAGACTGTTTGACAATGTTTTGTTTCCTGTTATTGAGGTACGTTTGCCAAATGACAACTTATCTCTTATGTGACATAAAAGGGTCTTTTATATTAGTGTGTCCTCTAAGGTCATGAAGTCAATGTAAACGTATTTTTAATCAATGACAAAGCCCTTGGCACAACCTGATTTTTATATTTTAATATTTACCACAATCTTTTCATCTTTGTGTACTGTATAATATATATTAAAGGTAAACCGAAATGATGTGTTAATCAAGGGAGTCGCGGATCCAAAAAGTAGGGGGACCACGTGATTTCGAAGGTCTGGAGACACCGTACTGAAGGTTCATCAGCAATTCCCAATAGTGCACTCACGTGCATCAGAACAATTTTTCCGTCATATCAATTACGTCGAGTGAATGCAATAGAGGTACTTACTGTCGTCGTAAAAATCATTAGTTTGAATTAGTATAATACATTTATTGGCCTCATTTTTCTTGTAATTTTCAGAAGAACTCAACTTAATTAAAATATTTCGAAAATATAGTAGCATCTTGTTGAATACAACCCACGCTCACGTTTAATAAAGGTTGCGCGGAACAGACATAACTGGCACAACATAACTCCCGCTCTGGCTGCCGAGTCGTAAGTGACTGTGAAAGAGTGAGGCGAAAGAGGCGGAAAATAAACGATGTTCTGAAAACATTTGTTAATCTGGATTTGCGAGAGCGAGTACTAATCCGAATCCATCGGTATTTTTTTATTGTAGTATTCGTTAATGGGGAAGTATTTTTTAAGCTTATCTACATG
>NNCF01126370.1:161530-189213 GCA_002313205.1 Laupala kohalensis | reverse complement strand
ATAAGAGACAGGTTTAATACGTACAATTCCAAAGACTAAGATGGGCTGGCTATGTACAAAGAATGTCTGATCATGGAACACCAAAGAAAGCTCTCTCAGAAAGAATACATAAGAAGAGACCGAGGGGAAAATCTAAAAACAGATGGGAAGATGTTATTCAGAAGGATGCTTGGGATTTGCTACAACTGAGAGATTGGAGGAGGAGGAAGAAGAAGACGAAGAAGGCATAGGATCGAGAATTTTAAAGGCGACGAATAGAGGAGGCCATGACTAGCACTGGGCTGTAGCGCCACAAGAAGAAGGAGAAGTAAAAGAAGAAGTAGGTGAAAAAGAGGTAGAAGAAGTGAGTAGGGGAAGAAAGGTTCGCTTTGCAATTGTCACAGCTATATGAACTGGTACATTGAAGCGAAAGCTACAAATGTTTTCTGGTCCCTTGGGGAATTGAACGCGGAGTGACTCAGTGGTGAGCAAGCATGCTAGCCTTGAGCTAATGAAGGGGAGGTGATGCCCTTTTCGTGGAAAGAGCGACCATCCCACCTCATATGCACACCCAGCCGTAGTTTGCAGACTGGCAAGTACCTGCCGGGCGAGAGCGGTGGTCATGTTGCACGGGTCATATATACCGGATCCTAGTCCTCTGCACCTGTGTTAGAGAGCGTCCCTCTTCGCTCATTGTCTTCCGAAGTTTCGTCCCAAAATTCCCCATTCAGTGGGCGCAACACCCTTTCACAATGTTCCCACGATTTAACCCCCACCGCTTCCACAGCCCGACGCAGCGCTCGCTGTGATGAGCTTCACTCGATCCGTGAAAACCCCGCTTTAATGTTCAGATCACACTGTCTAGCGGCAGACCGCTGAACTGCGTGAAGAACTTTTTATGCAGACGTTTTTTTCTTCTTCGGACTTACTTGGTTCTTGCATGGGGGTGATATCTATTGAAATAATGAATCTCGAATTTAATGTTATTTAATAGTTACGATTTATAAACAATACCTTCCGAATAATCTATAGTTTGATAATAATACATACTTCTGAAATAACTTTTTTGTGTTTTATTGAATACAAATTCGTTATTATTTATTTATTTACAGTTAACCTACAGCTAATATATTTACATATACCATCTTGTAACATAGCAGCTTACTGCTGTTAAAATTTAACAAACTTAATATTCCAATCATCCTGTGCGACCAGCAATTTGAGATAAATTACATTGTTAGCAATTAAACAGTACATATATTAATTCCTTCTAATTTGATACTTATTACTATCCAACCACCAACTACATTGCCCTACTGATCCTGCCTGTTTTATGACATGGGGTAATTTATTGTACATGGTTAGACAAGTATGGAATATTGTTGTCCTTTACTGCTCTTTACTTTTTCTACATGGAAAAAAGTTTGCTTGATGAGTTTCATACTGGTAAACATCTTTATTCTTTCTAACTAGACTTTCTAAATACTCCGGTAGTAAATGGTCTTCCAGTCTGTATAAAAATGTTAGTACCTCTCTCCTAACTTCTTCATGCACTGTTAAACATCCTGTTTTCTTCAACATATGTCAGACTGGTCTTACTCCTTTGTTGACTTTATGTTAATTTTATAACATATACGGAACAATTTTTATTATTAGGAGTGTATTGAAACATTAAATCCGCCTATGGCTTAGGGCCCTTGGTTGGAATTGATGGGATGGTCCCTTGCTTGCTTACAGAGAGTAAATTNTTGCGTGCTTACAGAGAGTAAATTAGTTTATTGTCCTCCACATGGTCATACGCAGTTTGTACTGCTTTTTTGACAATAAATTTATTTATTTAACTTTTCACGAGTGCTGTTTCTCCATATTCAGTCATTTGAAATTTCTGTAGTAAAGACTTATACCATTACTTCCTTCCCTGCTTGCAACCCTTCTCATAAGCTCTTTTCTACCATCAGAGAATCTTTCTGCATTCCAAGTTGTCTCAGAACTAATTACAAAAGTTTTCTCTTCAACTGAATGGAATGAAGTTTGGTATTTTGCCTTTATCATTATTCAATATGGTAGATTTATCTATGGTTTCAGTTGTTATTTGTGGCTCTTCTAGAATGCATTCTCCTCAGTCGTGATGTCATAAAGCTCATTTATGATACATATATTAACTCTTTAAGTGTAATATATAAGATTCATTTTAGTATACATAAATAAACTATGTATTGTTCGTGAGTACTCATGGATTGTGTCTCATTGATATACATTAGTAAATGAGCTTCTCGTAATTATATAACTTCATAACAAGCCCCTGGTGGCTCAGGTAGTAGAGTTCTTGCTCTTTACCAAGTCATCCTCAGTTCAATTTCCAATGGGGCCAGAAAAATTTGTAGCTGTGACTACTGAAAAGCGAACCCTCCTTCCTCTATCCACCTCCTGCTAGTATCAATAACTAACTATTACTAACAACTCTTACTAACCCCTCCATGTGGGCCAAGTTGTTGATACACCCAGCTAAGGGGCCCACCTACTATCAATAACCTACTGTCCTACTCCTACCGTTCCATGTAGATAAGCTTCAATAGCACGCTACATTTCCCATTTACAAATACTACAATTGGATATTTTACACATAGTATATGAAGCTCTTGGGGAACGTTCAGTACTGGCAGTCCATCCCCATCAGTGTGCCCTTGGTTATAATTAATTGTATTTCTTCCCTATTTTGTTGATCAGGCCCAACATTTTCTGTTATAGTTTTTATTTGAATGAGTTGTTGATAGAGTGGGAGAACAGTCAAGATTATTAGTATTTTATATCATTATACCTGATGCTGTAACCTCTTTAATACATTTAAGCTGTAGGTTTTATTGGTTGGAGGACAAAGGTCACCCCACGCCACAGTGCAGATGGCCCGTGTGTAAATAAGGCCTTTATTGTACTGGATCAGAGTCAATGAATATGTATACTATTTTTGCCTTCATAAAAAGAAGTCTAATAGCTATATAATAGGTAGTAAATTTATAGGTATTTAAGAGCAAATGGGACACACTGCTGATTTAAAAGTTTCCTTGTTGCTGAAATGATGGAATAAAATTCATCTTTCATACATACTTACAAAGACATGAAGGACATGGGGTACAATTGTTAAACTCTAAAAATTGTATTCTCTAGGATCCAATTTGCAATGAAAAGATAAAAAGTTGTTCTTTAGAATAGAGGTATTTTTCTTCCCTGTGTAATTTTTCTTTCACTTATTTAGTATATGGGTCTTGGCTCCCAATTATCACGTCCATCAGTGAAACCACCATGCCAATTTAGACATTCAGCATTCCACTTCCAGATGGCACAGTAAGCCATACCTCTATTTGGGTGCTTTCTTTGCTGAGAATTAATCAAGTGTGAATACACTTAATATGTTGTCTTAAGTATGAATACATTATTTTGTAGAGAGCATACAATTATACTACTAATAAGGTATATTCTTCACAACACACAATCATATGTCACAGTGTGAGTGGATTTTCACACATATACAAAAACCCACCCAACTCGACTGTATTTGTATCCGCACCCAGGAGCCACTTGGTTATCGGTGTTGGTAGTATGGAAGTATAACACATGGAGAATAAAACTTGACAAACAGGGTTGGCACAATCTTGGCTGATGTACCAAAGAAAAGAGCTTGAATAACAATCACCATTTTTATGATGTATAAATCAATTTTTAATCAATAATTTTTAAATCACAACATCATTTCTTAAATATTACAATAATTGTATTTTTTTACTTTTTGATATCGCAAGTAACTTCTTATTTAAGAATAAAAATATCATGTAAATATAAGTACATGGCCAAAAAATACCAACAATATCTGAAACAGAAAATGAAGAAGAGATGCATAGCAAGACAGAGAATTTTACTTCTTACAACAAGAAAGAGAATGAAAAGTAGTTAACTGCTTGTATCTCTTCTAAGCAGCAATTTTTGATCTAATAATACCATCAATATGTGATGCTAAATTCAGAGGTTGTCTGACTTCATCAAAATTTTTTCTTTATCTTCTTATCAATATTACTACTGCTATAAAAATACAACTATGCAAATAACATCTAAGTCACTCCAAAAATCTGACAGAATGATTTGAGAAATTAGGAAGAATTCTTCGTTACCGAGATATTACTCATATCAAGTCATTGCACATCATTTTTCTCATAAAATAGTTCAATAAATATAATAATGAATAATATTTGTCATTGGTATTATGTTAATTTGAAGTATATTTTAATTACCGATTAAAGTGGTTTTAAATATTCTCAATTTGTAATTCTATTAAAATTCTACTAAAACAAAGATTCTCTGTTAGAAATTTGTTACAGGAGTGAGAAAATAGTGGAAATAGTCTCGTATTTAAGTTTCATGATATGAGTGAATCTTTGTCTCCAGAAAGGGAATTTACAACTACAAAATATCCACAATAATTAATTTATTTTAATATCCATGTTGGAGAACACAGCGTTATATAAAATATTGTATGAGTTTGGTCTGCCAGGCCCTCCACCTTATTAGAACATTTTGAGAGTACTCTTTCTTGCAAATAGTCGGCAAAACTTCAAGGCGACAACAAGAGCTCTTGAAATGTGTCCAAATGAAAAGAGTATATGGAGTGTGTGGCTGGTTGAAATCATACAACATTTTCTTGTCATAAGTTCAAAGTAGTTTCATGTCACAGTATCCATACTTTGTTTAGTCAACTTATTAACCAAAGCAAGGCCAGTAAGAGTAAAATGTCAAATAGTGCTTGAAATAGACAAAGTATGAAGCTCAGTTCTTAATATTTTTAAGAATTTTGACAAATCTTCTTAACAACTAGTAGGAGAAGTAAAGAACGAGGGGAAAAAAGTTTGTCCACACAAATCAATGCAAATAAATGAGGAAATATTACCTAAGGAAGAATGGCAGTGTGTAACTCTCTATGAAAATTTCATGTATCTTGATCGTGCTTGCTTTTGTTCAACACTTATTTAGAATAGCACTGGCTCCCACCAGCAAATAAATCTTAATTGTGCAGATCTTAACATTGCTTTCTCATTCATTCATCTGCACATCGAGTAGTCTTTTAATGAAATAATCAATTTTAAAATACAAGATGTAAGAATGTGTGAACGCATAGGAGATACACATGCAAGATAGTTATATCACAGATAATACAAAAAATTAATCATCAGTCACAGGTATATTTAATAAATGTGTTACGAATATAAGTACTATGGGCTCTTAATGCAACAATGTTTTCTGGGAAAATCACGTAAACTATTAATATGTATAAAATGGCACATTACTGCTTTTACTTTACACACTCTTCCTGTTCTATATTTCCTGTTAAGTACTGTTCATACGACAAATGTTCAGTAAAAATGTTCAGTTTGCAAATTAGGATGCGCTTGAGGAGTTATTCATCACAGGTTTCGACAAGAGAGGAGACTGAGATCCAATCGTAGAGAGAGGCTGTTCGGAGTTGGAGTTGGACAACCACAAAGTGCTGCTGGTTTGTGACCCAACGATCCACGGCTTTTGCAAAGGAGGTTGCAACAGTCGGACGGATGGAGACGCAAAAGATTCTTCACTGCTACTTGAACTCACGGGACTACTCTTCAAAGCTGCTTGTTGGAGAGGGTGCCCTAATGTGGGTTTCTTGGAAGTTGGGGAACGTGTTGCGGGGAGAAGGAGAAACCCAGCAGACGACTGAGACAAGTTTTCAGCCACTGGATTATTCTCATTGCTCTGCAGCAGGTGACTCATTTCACCACATTCCACAGTCGGCTCATCGAAAGAAAACTTCCTACCACACAAATCTAATCTATTTATCATGTTATACGAGTCACTGGACACACTAAGTTTTCCACTGTCAGGACAACTATTTACACTTTTTGTGTCACTGCACTGATAGTTATTTAAACTACCCAGATTTACATTATTGAGAGAATCATCTTTAAATTTACTATCACATACACTCATTCCGACTAATGTATTCACTGACGGCGTATTGTCCATAAGATCAGAATTGAGATTTTTCCCACTGTCATTCAGAGAGATATTAATTTCAGTCGCAGTCAAGGAATCTACTTCTCCTTGTTTTCCTTCATTTGTATGACAAGTCATTCCACTACAGCATATTTCCGAAGCAAGGGCTGACTCTTCTTGAGCCAAAGGTGCTTGTTGGGGACACATCGGCAGTGGTACTTTCTCAGGTGCATTTTGCACAAAAATAACCCTATTGAAAGCGCGCCAACGCCTACAAAGTTGCCAATACGCTTTACACTGAATATACATGAAGACTAGCCCTCCGGTGAAACCAATGGCGACTACTATCAACTTAGTCCAAAACGGCCATTCCAGAACACCTCGCTGAATTTCTTCAGCCGTACGATCTATCAGCACATACAATGACCACACAACGCATGTTAGAGCCACTGCATGAAAAGTAACAGAGCATAGTAACTTTCGACGCTCCACTCCTGACATTTCAAGGGTCTCCCACTGAAATCAGATAAAAAAATGAAATAAAATTTTAAATAATCTAAGAAAATATTCAATTCATCTGCATATTCTGCCTCATAAAATCCCTCTCATACAAATCAACATCTAAAAAATCATATCACTAATGAAACTTATTTACATGTTTTCAAGCAGGAGGAAAGGTTTGATATAGAACTTTGGTAACATTGTAAATTAGATTCATCAGCAAAAAGCAGCAATTTCACAATCTGAAGTAGAGGATGACATATCGTTCACATTCAACAAACAGATAGAACCTTCAGGAGTTCCGGCAGAAAGTTTCTGTCATACAATGCTTTAGTACTTGATTTTTAGCATAAGAAATTTAAAATTGACAATGTCTACCAGTTAAGGAGGAAGTCAGCCATTGATGTGCTAATCCATTAATACATAAATAATGATACTTTAAATATTATTTAATACATAAATAATATTTTAAAGCATTTCGTGAATTAAGACATTCTTTAAAAAAGTTAAGAAAAATCCCTGGAGTATTTTCCCCTCTGTCAAGTATTAACACAATTCACGAAAGCAAATATTGCACTGTTGGTGGGCAAGGACTTCCTAAAGCTATCCCGAATAATATTACGAAGTAAACAATATAAGATCAGTTTCTCCTAGATTTCTGAGAAAGTAGCAGAAAGGGACACATTGTTAGTTNGAAAGGGACACATAGTTAGTTTCCAACACTGAGTTTATATTCTCTCTTGTGCAAAGACTCCCCAAGACACATGTGAGGGGATTTAGTATAGCATGAGTGCAAGATTCAATGATAAATTCTGCTCCATTATCGATTCCTGCAGAAAAAAATTCTTTTAAAAGAGATTACAGCTCTGGAAATTGATAATAATGTGCCAAAAGAACTAAAACTACTAATCTTTTTTTTATTGATATATGTATAAGCATTCTTAGTAAAATTTATAAAAGTTTAAAAATAAAATAGTTAATAAGTATTCCAATAAATTAAGATCACTCATTACTAAAGGAATAGATAAATTAGGTATAATGTCTGCACACCGTCTGGTTTGTAAAATACACTGTAAAGACTGCAATGCTCTGTACACTTGACGAAAAAACCACTCATTATAGAACTTCAACAAAATTTTAGCACTTCACATTATTTAGACAACAGGCAAGTAATAGATTGGAACTACATAGTAAATGATATGGAAGAAAATTATATAAAACTTTACATTTCCGAAATGATGTACATAAAAGGAACTATGAATACATTCAATTTATGACCTTGTGCAGATAACTTAGCTCTAATTTATAATTCCATATTCTGATACACGACGATAAAAATGCCTTTTCTGCTATATTGTTTTTTGTCTGTTTATACATTTTTTGTTCAACAGTAACCATGTTGTCATGTATAAGTATTTTGTTTCTTCATTATTTACACCTGTAATGACCTAAGTCATACACACAAGTCAAACCGTTGCATTCATGATTCTGATAAAATAAACAAGTCTACCATAGAGAGCATAATATTGATTTACCAGATATTTGATGACATGTACATAATGGAGCCTCATTCCTAAAGATCTAGTTAATCATCAATGACAAAATCAACATCTACAATGACAAGGTAACTAATGACAAAAATGGATAAACCACTGTAGTATGTACACACAAAACACACAGTGTTCTAAACACATCAAGTTCAGCAATTTCCTTTTTTTTTCTTTCAGAATTAAATAATGCTTAACACATAAGTATTTACAAAAGGAACAGCAGTAAACTACTTGGTGCTTGGTAAATTAATAAATGAACTACGTATCTGTATGAAAATAAAGGCAAATCAGTACTCACTTCACTAAATGGTTTGATTTTACTATGCATAATAAACTGAAATTTGCATAATTCACAACTACGAATATCAGATGATTTGATCCATTGCTGAAGACATGCTTGATGCACATATCGTAGGGATCCTGAACAGTAGCATGGAGCGATGAGAGGAACCTCTGAATCACCTTCACAATGACAGATTCTGGAGAGAAAAAAAATGCACATTAACTCATCACAAAGTAACCCTATATAATAGAGAACAGACATGATAGAAATGAAAATGATTTACTTAACACACTAGATCTAATTGAGACACAGTCGTAGTGCTATACAGAGTAAAATCCAGTATCTGAACCAGAAATTCTATTATTGCTAATCCAGGCTGTCCACTTGTCATTGACAAGGCAAATAATACTTATTATATTTGAACAGGAATGCTATATAATATATTAATGTTTTCCTTGTCTTTTTTTCAAAATATTGAATATTACAGTTCTATAGTTTTCAACAACAGATTAATATTAATCGAAAGATTAAAATATAACTCAACAAGGAACAAATAGGTGGTATAGATACAACACAATTTCAGTTTAAGCAATGAAAAGAAACAAAATGAGTACAAATGTGTCTGCTATAAAATAATTTTATATCTTACCTCTTTTATTACAAGAAAACAAGCACTTGAGTAAAATATATAAGATATTTAAATAAAAAATAATAAAACTTGACAAAACAATAACACAAACAAAAAATTTGAGTATTTAGTTTAAAGGAAACTTCATTATAAGTTCAAAATAAATGTAATAATATATTGGATATGCTTGTTATCTCGTAACTCTTAACTGTTACTTTTATTGTTACATCTTGCCTTTGTCTGGGTGACATCAAGTGTCTTTGAAAAATCTACAAAGAGTGGAATTTGAAACAAAAATATAATGTACACAACTTAATAAATTGTTTAAAAAGACCACATTTGTCAAATTAAGTCAAACACCACATTTGTCAAATTAAGTCAAACACAAGACATAAAGAATTTACTAAGTCTGTCAAGATGCCAAGTTTGCTCACCTACATATATCGTGACCGTTTGAAAGACTGGAAGCTTGGGATCCACATCTTTCAGGTGGGTGAGATCCAGAAGTGGCAAAAACAGTCTCCTATAATGACCTTGACAGTTACTTCCAAAAATCTAACCTCATTTTATAATTAAAAAGAAAACTGCCTAACAGCAGGTGATATAACCTCAAAAACAATATACCTGTAATTTCCAGTCATGATGACTGCTTCTTGTAGAACTATCTTTACCCCATTCAAGAGGCGAAACACTTATTTGCTGTAAAGGCATTGCACACATCCAACCTCTTTCGATTTGTCTTGAAAATTCCTTCACACCTCCTCAACTCACCTAACATTTTAATTATAACTTTCTTCCATTTCCGCGAATGAGTTTACAACGATTTTAGACAATGATTGTAGATTCCCAATCCTCTTATTTTAGAACCAAGTCTGCAGCACNAGTTTACAACGATTTTAGACAATGATTGTAGATTCCCAATCCTCTTATTTTAGAACCAAGTCTGCAGCACTCACAGAGCGCTGCTCCAAGCGCTCGCGCAGAGACGAGTTTCATTTAATAACTGTTATATTAATCGAAGCTCCGCTATTCATTAAAATATCTCGTTATCAAACCTCTGAAACAAATCAAATATACATTTTTAGATAGATGAATATCACTACGTTTAGAATGAGAGTACTATAAAGAAAAACGCTACATTTTAGGGAAACTGACAATTTTATTGGCGTAATGTCACATAACAGTAATACTCAAGTATTTTTGAGTTATAAACTGTATTTATGACTACCGTGTTAGTGGGCGTGGCTGACAAGGTGTAGGTATACTTTATCCAATCAGCTGTTTGGACATATTATCGCAATCACAGCTGATAAACATATAACGAATAACGAGCTGATAAACATAGCTCACGCGCGAATGTTATGAACCCAGATAATTCACGAAAATATGGAAATCGAGAGTGGAGTGTTGAGGGAGAGAAATGTTTTTAATTTGTTCGAGTCTTATTAATTCTATTTTGATTNTGGAAATCGAGAGTGGAGTGTTGAGGGAGAGAAATGTTTTTAATTTGTTCGAGTCTTATTAATTCTATTTTGATTAGTTCGGCGGCGGTACAGGTCAAAAGAAAGAAATCGTACTTGTTTTATTTATCAGTTAATGTGATAACACTAAAAGTTACATAAAATAAGGGTTCGATTAGTGGTTTATTTTATTTCATGTACTTTTTTCATTTTATTTATTGAATAAAATTACATATATCACATGCTTTTCCGATTTTATTTTTATTCCATCCTCGTGTTGTGTAGGGAAATACTCATAGTTTTTGGAGGTGAAAATCTTCAGCGCTCTCCCGTTCCTTCGCGCTGACAGAATTAAACATCATCCAATCTTTTTTTGCATCGCGCCTCAGTGATCAATATGACAGGAAAAGAGGATAGAGAGGAATTCGGTTCTATCTACAGAAGTGCAAATACTTTCACAAGCTGTCACTTTAAAAAAATGTTTGATTAGTTTGATTCCGAGGGTTTGGTTTCGTGGCATTCATTGTATTGACTGATCCGGAGGTTATTGTTGTGGAAAATAAACTATGAGCCTGGAACGCAATTTGGCATTCAGGTATCGTGTGTATTTGAAATACAAATTAATATGGGATTCCTAGTTTTAAATTAATAGTGGCGTATTGGCTTCAGTGTTTCACTTTATTCTATCTCTAACCAATACCAATTGTCAAAAACGCCCCTAAGGTTTACAAAGTAAGTATTTTAAGCACCATTTGTTCCGTCAACATATATCGTGAATAATCAACACTGTGCTGCGTGTAGCATCAACAGAGTGTAGAATTCGTTTGCGATGAGATTTATTATAAAATTGATTCACGTATTAGGGAGGGATGTACAATTATACTGACATGAAACGAATATTTGCCGACTACTATAAAGCGAGTGTTGAGTTTAATGACAGAAGTAATGCTTAGCTGGGCAGATATTTAATTTTAGATTTCATTCTTTTTATGTTCACTTTCATTAATTTTGTATTTTCATGATATCTTTATTGTATGACTTTTTAATTTTTTTTAAGGCTTTATAATTTCCTGTAATATATTGGTATGCAGTCTTGTGAATCTGGAGAGTCTTTAATGTCTCCTGGAAAGAAGAAAGATATTGAGAGGTGAGTACAGATTTCCCACAATTATTCATACATCTATTTATATACATTCACCTGATGACTGAAATTAGCTGTTGAAATATTGTGAATGGATATAAACGTCTATTGTAATATTGCAAGATCGCTTAAAATATTACAATAGTCATACACATGAATGTTATTATTTTATTGTTTTTAAAACACTTCTCCACAGGAATTATAGTGATGAAACATTTTACACAGACTCAAGTGAAGATCTCCGATCAAAATGCAAAAGTGCTGCCACCTTGCTACAGAAGAGAAGACAGCTTCGACCAATAAATGGTAAGTAATAGCAGTGAATCAGTGTTATAGTATATGAATATGTTACTTCATCAACACATATTATCTAGCAATTAATTATACTTGATGACACTTCACCTAAAAATAATTTTTAACTGTAATAGTTATGATTTATTATTATGTTGAAAGTTAATTTAAGAGTTATAGTTACAGTATGTATATTTTTCTTGTGTAATTTTTTTGTTTTTTTTGACTTTTTAAAGGAAAAGATGAACAAATAGCATCTTTCTACAAGAAGTAAACTTCAGATTTTGTGTATTTTTACAACAGCTTACTTCAGATTCTGTTCACATAATAGTGTCATACATAAAAAATGCATTTCAATCCCATTTACAGTGTATTCATTGGGTTTAATTTTTTTTTATTCTTGGAAAATAGAAAATTATTGTACTTTACATTGCATTGGTCAACAGTTGTAGTTGTTGAAACAAGTAATATTACCTGAAGTTACTGGATATTACCTTTAGCATCCCATATTTTGTTGTTGCAATGTTATAATACAAAGCTTACTGCAGTAGTGTACCTAGGTGGAGAAAGAGGGGGTGGTCTGCCCCGGACTATAAGTTCTATATAAGACCTCCAAATGGGTTGCCAAAATCATTTGAGCTATTTAAACTTACACAAACTTAAAACTTTTTTATAAGAGTACAAAAATGATATGTGAGCTGATGAAGTATGAAACTCAAATTTCCATATATATATTTTTTTAATACACTGTATTGCTGGATATATTCTTGATGTCATGCAAAATCTTTAGCAAGAGGCTTGAATTTGTGGGACCTCCAAAAAGACTCGTCCTTCAGATTTTGGTATATTCATTGTCCTCAAGATGGTTCTTCTCAGTTTTTACATTTTGGTTACAACTTTATATAGTATGTTTCAAAATATCCATTACAGTTATAATACTTGGAGTATAATTAATTTTCTTATTGACTTAGAATCTGAGAACTTTGATAGTGATACTTCCTTCTGAATTTGTTGATAAAATTGGACACATTGTTGTAATAGTTATTAAATAACAAACATTGGAGTCATTTTTCTAACAAATTTTGTTAGTTTGTTTTAGTTTTTAGTCTGCCCACATGTTGTGAGCTAAATTTTCAAATTGATTTACACAGTTCTTTAAATATTTCCCAATTTCCAACGCTGTAAAACTGATTCACTTTGAAACGTTTATTTTTGTTATGATTTACGAAATCATGACGTTCTTTGGTTCTATGTAGTTTAAAAGGAATCTCTGTATTCTGTCTCCATCATCATAATTTTTTAAACTGAGTGGACAACAAGATCGACAATACTTCTAGATCTTCTAGTTTTATACTTGGTAATTTGGGCTATAAAATCTTGTGCTCTTTATTGTATTAAAGTCACAATAGTGTATAACATTGAGTTTTTCTATTTTAGCCTATGTAATATTGTAATATCCATGGATAATTATATTTTGAGTTTTAACAATTTTTAAAAACAATTATATTAATTTTTGGTGAGAAGTCTTGTCTCCTTCAAAATAAATATCTGTCCACAAACCTGACTAAATATATAATCCACTATTTATAAAAAGATGTTATTTGGCTATTTTATTTAATGTCATGCTAAAAATGTTAACTAAAATATTGTACCTCAGATAATTTGAAATGCTGGGAATGGGAGAAAAGGTGATTTTCTTTTAATTCTCAAAAGTTTTGGTCCTAAAGAATTTTTTTTATTATCTCTAAATCCCTTAATCATCATCACAATAAATTTAAGATGAAATGAGCAATGTAATAGGTGGTTTCTTTCCTTAAAATGAAACGATTTATGACCGTCCCTTTGTAAACAGTATTTATGACGTAACATTATAAACAGTATCTTGTTGGTTCCCACGAAATGTTGCGACACCATGATAATATCAGGATGAAAAATAATGAATCCGCCTCTGCCTTAGGGCCCTTGATCGGAATTGATGGGATGGTCCCTTGCTTGCTTCCGGAGAGTAAATTAGTTTATTGTCCTCCACGTGGTCATACGCAATTTGTACTGTTTTTTGACAATAAATTTATTATTATAATGTTGATTTTGTGCCAAGATTTGTGTACTTCTCTCAATGAACTGGCTATCAATGTTGAATTGTGTCAATATAACAAATGTAGCTTATAAATATACCTGGAGATTATGTTGTAAAGTATAGTTACTTGAAACTTTTCAGTTATTTCCTTCCATGGAGTAACGTATGGACTTTTTAACTTAGTTATTCATATAGAAGACATGAAGATAATTAATAGAGAAATAAGGGTTTCTTTTAAATGTACAAATTTATATGTATATTAGATAGATAGATACTATACGAGATAGATTGTATTCTGGCCTGGGTTTTTCTCATATTGTTTGAGGTAGTGGTGGATTTTCCATGGATGAGAATGTCATTGATACATTTATTTTATTAATCTCGAATTTTTACTGCCCATAATATCTACAATTAACTTTGGAATAATAAATGGATAACAGTATGTATTTATTAAAAGATTTCTGTTATAAATATTGAATCTGCCACCGCCCTTGGGCCCTTGATCGGAATGGATAAGATGGTCCCTTGCTGGTTTCCAGAGAGTAACTTAGCTTATTTTCCCCATGTGGTCACCCACAGTTTGCAACTGCTTTTTTGACAACAAACATCTAAAATATCTTCAGTGACTTATTTATTCAATTGCTGATTTTTCTACAATTATTAATTGTGTTTCCTTATGGGACACTTCCTCTGAACTGAAAACATAACAAATAAGTTATATTTTCTGTAGACTACATTTGATTATTGATTTTGTGTTTTATACAAATTTTTTATTGATTTTGTATTACGAAATATTATTCCCTTGTCATCCTTAGACTACCTAACCTGTTTTTTGGAGCCTGAGACAACTTGGCCCCTCCCTTTTCCGCCTCAGTGGCAATGGATATCTTTGAATTTTAAGTATGTTGTAGGTAAGGGTTCCTGGGTAAAATTACAAGATGTATACAGGAAACAAAATGTATATTTAGTCATATTTTCCATCTGCATATACAATTAATACCAAATCAAACGACCTTATTTTGTATGAACAGACATATATTTACTCTAAAACACAAATAAAGGAAATAAAATTTAAAAATATTTTATTTATTTGTGTATTAGAGTAAATATGTCTGTTCATAAGAAATAGGGTCGTTTGATTAGATATTAAAGTTTATATTTACAAAAAAGGTTAAATAAAGAAATCATACATTTTTAGAACGATACATTTTGCAAAATAGTATTATAATTTAAAAAGTTTACGTATTTACTATTGTTTCAATGGAAGGGGACGTTGAAACCTGGTATCTTTCGTGACTAGAGCAGCAATTAACTCTTTGTAGTACATGTAGGAAATTTTAATTATATCGAAATAAAATTTTAATAAATGGTAAAGTTACATCTTGGGCCTACACGGACAAATGATTCCTTGAGTGAGTGCGAGGCGCGAAGGGATCCTTCGACCGCGAGGCGCAACTATCATACTCCGGAAATTTGCAACCGTGTGAATCATTTCAACTTCCTTGTAGTTTCTTAAATATCCTTTCTGGTTTTGAAATTCATTCCGTATTTATTTAATCTATTCATTGCAGTATTTGTAAATGGGAAACGTAGATATTGAAGCTATATCTACATGGAGCGATCGGAGGTAGGAGGTATTTTTGGAAGGTGGGATTACTAACAATTTGACCCAAAGTGGAGGTGTTAGTAGGAGTAGATAGTAACAGTGATAGTTCGTGATACTAGGAGTAGTAGGAGGTGGATAGAAGGAGGGGGGTTCGCTTTACAATAGTCACAGCTATATATGAACTGAAGTGAAGCACATTGAAGTGAAAAGTTTCAATCTTTGTCTGACCCCGCCGGGAATTGAACCCAGAGTGGCAAGCAAGCATGCTAGCCTCTGAGCCACCGGAGGGGCTGTTCTCTTATTCGTCCGCTTGAAAGTTTATTATTGTTCTTCTATTTCTGGGTTTTGTATTTATTCCATGAAAAAGATTTTTCAATAGTTTTAGACAAGTCTTTGCCTCTAGGACCCCGTATGAGGGGAGAGAGAGAAAACTTGACTTAAAATTGTAAACGGACATTTACGTTTCACAGTGCGTAGAATTGATATTTACAAAACAAAAACAAAAAAACAATGATTGTAAGAAATTTGGAGTAGAAAACGTTGTATAGAAACTGATATGGACTAAACTCTACAATCAAAAGGAATTTTTGGTAGTTCCGATCAGTTACGTACCTACAAATAATGAGGCCCGTGGCGGGATGTTTTTTTGAGGTCTCTTATTTACGCCACACACTAAAGTGTTCGCTTACCGAGTTTGAAATTGAATTTGTATTTAAAAAGAAGCTCGGCTGTTACTGATTTTACTGCTATTATCCAATTTATGTATATTTAAGTTCGTATTTTTAAGACCTACTTTATTTAAGACCTACTTAAATTATTTACTATTTAAAATGTTAAGAAGAAAAAATACCTTATTTAAATTTTTTTAATAAAACGATTTAAAAAGTTGAACTGTAGGATATAATATAACAATTGTAAATCATGTAGCAAATTTGAAATGTGTAATGGAAATGTCTGTCAAAACAATTAAGGTATGTAGGTTTTTTCTGCGTGTAGTGCATGCGGCACAACGTTATTCTTTTTTCTTGCCAAATATTGTAATTATATTAAGATATTGTATTTAATGTATATTTTATCACACGAGTGTTACGTTCTGATGTCAATATGAAAATAAAAAGTTGAAAATAAGTAAAATAAAAAGAATTTGGCATACATGTCGAGAGCAGCATTGCCGCTTAGTAGCGTGATGGCTTCTATGTCGCTGCTCGATGCTTCATTGCTTGTTCCTTGCGCGATTCGTCACTCGTGTTTTTGAGCGGAGACTGGATAAAACGACGAACTATGCCATAAATTACGAAAGAGATTATAGAAATATGACGCAAGCGCATACGTCAAAGTAATGTATTTGTGGCGTGTAGCGTGTACATATTCTTCTTTCTTTCAGTAGCGTATATCTAGCCGGGGGGGCGGAGCGGTTCGCGCCTCATCTTTTAGCGGATTAAAACACGTAAATATACTCTAAATCTTTTTATAATCGTCAAATATTGTATGATGATGTTAAATACAACTCAAGTTTAAATATTTTTTGGTGTTCTGAAGAGGGACTCATTAGGGAAAAGTATGCTACTGCTTACTTCATACCCATTACAACTTGATTGATTTATTTCCTTCGGCTATATACTTAGATGTTTGTGAGAATACACTATTGTTCCTATTTCTTCTTCCTATTTATGCTGACGTGGTGAATATTTTGTCACATCGTTTCAGATTCACGCAAATGCTACCGGATGGGATTTGGGTAAAAACATTCCTTTATACACGTTGTCTAGGTCCCAAGCCCACTCCAAGTTACGCCAATCCTCTGCACTCAACTGTTTAATGACTATGAATTTCGTTTGTTTTCTGGATGTACGAGGAAAAACTAGTCCCTTGACTCAAAAATTATTGTAATTTTAACCTTTACGACATTACACCGAATTCTATCTACATTGTTTGTTTTTTTCGCGAATTTCACACCTCTTGTGATCGTGTCTTTTGACATTTCCTAGATTTGATGGAATACATGTTTAAAAATTTTCCGACGCAAACATTCACGATTTTACTTCACGAACGAGTCTTTGTTTTTAATGCATCCGTCGTTGACCGAATAATGTTTACAGCTTTTGCGCTGGAAAATCCTTTTCTCCTACAGTCAACATATCTCTTGTCCCTGGATGTTTTCCTTATTTTTCATGCTGTGAGCCGTGAAGGAAACTATATGAATGTATTACTAAAATTACTCCTAACCTTTTACTAATACAGCTAGTTTTGTCTAAAGCGGAAGAGATCGTGGCATTGACAGGTTTCGCTTGTAGTCAAAGTGAATCTCTCTGACGCGCGCTAAACGATATTCCGATACGACCAAAGGGTAGTACTGATACTGAAAGGGGTAACTGCTGATAAACTGACTTCAGTTTTGTATGATTTCAGAATAGTGATGAAGTAAGTTCGTTCACTCCGTATATAATTTCTGATAGGAATCGTGTTCTATCGAAATCCAAGTGTGTACGCTACATTGAATTGAATATGAAACTTAAATTTGAAATTGGTGCATTAAGACCAGCGTTGCATTTTAAGTCGTATCTGAACTTTTCTCAGGNGTGTGTACGCTACATTGAATTGAATATGAAACTTAAATTTGAAATTGGTGCATTAAGACCAGCGTTGCATTTTAAGTCGTATCTGAACATGTTTCTCAGGTTTCAAGAAGAAGAAAATTAAAACTTATAAAATGATGAAAGGACACTTGTCGTCGAAATGATGATGAAATTCGGGGCCTTAAACCCAGAGATGATCTGAAGATGTGCTACATTGTCTTGAATGTAAAATACTCGGAATCCTCTACGTTATTCTGTTATAAACGGTTTTATCCTAACGTTCATTAAAATAGAGAAAAAACTAATGAAGACGTAATTTTTAAGATGCTTTCATGTAGAAGAGACTCAATTCCCTATCGACAGTGGCGGCGATTAGGGGGGTGCAGCCCCCCAATCTTTTAAGGAAATATAAAAATTTCATTTTAACCGCCTAAAACTGGGAATTATAAACAAAAATTCAAAATCCTTCACATGGTAATCAATTGTCTTTGCTTTGATTTATTTCATTATTTAAATCGTACTTAGTGGAAATGTCATGTAAATAAATATTGTCAATAGTTTTTTGCCAAATAGTCGCTACTGGCTATCGACATTCCGATTTGACTGAGTGATCACCTCAATTTTTGTTTGTGAACGTTGCTAATTCAAATATGCACAAACCAATATCTTTTCTTCTTTTTTTACAGTAGAACCCCTCATATCCGAGCATGGTGAGAAACTGAAAAGATCGGTTAATTACAGGAGCAAGAATAAAACGTTTATATCGTTACAAAATATGACGTAATGTAGATCAGAGCAAAATATGTAACCACAATAAACAAGGAAATACAACGGAAGAAACAAACAAATTAATGAGTCACTTCCAAGTTGAAATAGACTCGGCTCGCAGCGATAAGCACACGACACGGGGACAGTTCGGCATCGCCGGATATCCCGAGGAGTCCGGATATGAGGGATTCTAATGTAGTTCACTTTTAATGCGTGAGAAGGCGTCTTTCGTCGACCTAGCTAACATTTCTACTTCTATATCCCTGAATACTAATAGCATTCCTGNATATATATGTGTGTGTGTGTGTGTGTGTAAATATATATATAGCTTGATTTGTTACATGACATCCAGAAAGGAAATGGATGTTAAATGTTCCCGCGCAGCAAAATCTCCTGTTTGACGTTAATAGTAACATATTATATACCTGTAACTACCTCATTTGGGCGGCGTCGCCCGGGTTTTTAATATAATATTCTTAATGAATATGTTAGCTTCCATATTTCTTTCTTTTCGTACTATTAAATTTTCACTTTTCTCAATTTCAAAAACTCAATATCACTAGTTTTCAGTTTTGCATTCTACTTTGTATGTAAAAACGAATTACCTTAAAATCGAGGCTGAAGGAATGTACTTATTACTAAAAAATAAACGAAGCGCCTAATTAGGACTGAATACCTTGGTTTTCTCTTCGCTTTTAGGTTATGAACTGGAAAACAATACGGCCTTTATACAATTTTTCTTCTTCGATTCGGTCACGTAGATTATACGCTCAGTGGACTGGACACCTCACGTAACGCAGTTGAAGTCTGTCAGACACAGAAAGCTTCATAATCAACAGTCATGCGAGTGAAGATTCACATCTACCGATTAGCAGCCAATTTTAAATGGTTTTTCTGTTCTTGTAATTCATCAATATTAACCCTACATTGCATTGTAATTTCAGTAACCCTTAAGAAGAGTCCTTTTAAATTTCAAATAATTTCTCCGATTTTCATGCCAGAGACATTCCGTAGAATTCTCTTTTATTACTATTGATGTTTGTGGTACGGTGGACACGATATAGACCGCAAACGGATATCAATGAGGATTCAAAAAAAATATTTGTGGCAAAATAGTAAAATTCGCGGGGTAATACCGCGGGTATTCAGCTATAGTAAATTGATAATTAAGTTGATTCGGATTATATTTTACTAAGTACAATTCTAGTTTTTTTGCTCTCTCGTGTACGTAGTATATAGAAAGTTTTGTAATCGTGAAAAATTCGAAAGCGAGATTTGGACGGAAATATCTGTTTTGGGTATCTCTGATTCAGAAAAATTTGTTTTTGGCATAATGTCCTTCCGTCTGTCAGTGCACAGCGATTCTGAGTAAACGGATGAATATAATTAATTCATATTTCGTATTTACGGTAGAATTTACTTTGTTGTCGATGCACGAGCTCTTAAAAAAAATTTTGCTTTAAATCAAAGGGTACTTCACATGAAGGTCAAAGTACTCCTTCGAGTATTTCTCAAAAACGAGTCTAACGATTTTATCTAAATTTTTTATACTTAAGGCACAATTAATATGCATTATATCCGCATTAGTGGTATTTCGCTTGAAAGTTTGGTTTAGACTAGTGAAATAATTTCTGTCTGCTACATTTACACATTAGTTTACTGTTTCAAGAAACCTGAATAATATATAGCAGTGTAAATGGACCAAACAGACTGGACAATTTTCGTAAACTGAAACCGAAGATATGATAATGATAAAGTATATAGAAGGACAGCAAACGCATTGCAGATACGAAAATACATCAATTTCTGTGTACAACGAAATTACATTTACATAACACTTTTACGATATTTGTAAGACTGATATGTCGCTATATGTTTTGAAATATAATTCTGAATATTTATTTTACTTTCAAATTTCAAATAAAAGACTGTAATAAGATCATCTAGCGACTTTGAGCATGAATAGAGCTCTTGAAGACGACCAAAATACAGGGTGTATCCGTGATGATGTTACAAACTGTCAGGGATGTTGGAGGAGGGCAAATGGATCATTTTGAGATAAGGAACGACACTGTTCACACGACACCGGGAATATTCGAATGGGTACAACAGAACTTTGTGCGACGATGCCATGCCTGCATTGACGCAGGGGGGCGCGATGTTGAACATTTATTGTAAATGTAGCAGCTTGTGAAACTTGTACAAGTAAACAGAATTAAATGAGTATAATTTTGCTTATAACTTATGACTCGATTGTTTCCGGAATATGGTTTCTTATCTCATATCGATCCATTTGCCCTCCTCCATCATCCCTGAACGTTTGTACCATCAACACGGATACACACTGTATAGAGGACCACGCCAGAAGTGACCCTTTCACTATAGATTTGTTTCTATGCTGCAGACGGAGAAACGTATATGAGAAAGTATAAAGTGCAATGCTTTTACACCATTAGTTTTCTCATTTGGGAAGATGTGTTTGTCAGCCGCGGCGAGGAAAAGGGTTGCGTGCTCTTGTGTCGTGTTGTCACCTCGCTGCGTTAGACGCGGATGGAAGGTATGTCTTTATCTCGGGATATGACGTTTTTCATCGCTCCATTCCGTTCTGACTCATTACATAACCTGTACGTAAATCATGAGCCGTTTTTCCTCGCGCTGCGAAACCTTTGTTCCTGCAAGAGCTAAGTCATATGGCGTATTTATATGCAGACCCATTCTGGAGAGTAACTACATCTTATGAGGCTGGGGGGGGATTTCTTTCTGGATATTCAAACCCCACATTCAAATACAGGAACTTATTAAATCTGGTAAAATAAATATGAAATATCAAAAATTGAAATTTGAGTATTTAACATGCTTATTATTGTATATTATTTAATACATTTGAGGCGTATTTAATAAGTCTAGCTATTATTTATTTTACTGTTATAAAAAACTTTGAACGAATTAATTTAAGTTCAAATTTACGAGTTCGATAATAATTTGTACATGTAAATTTTTGAGTTAAATTACAAACATATTGACATTCTATTAGTATTATAACTCGCAACTAACTTTTTATCTTATCTAGGAATTTTTGCTGAAATTTTTGAATCCGCCTCTGTCTTGGGGCTCTTGATCGGAATTGATGGGATGGTCCCATGCTCGCTTACGGAGAGTAAATTAGTTTGTTGTCCTCCACGTGGTCATACGCATTTTGTACTGTTTCTTGGCAATAATTTTATTATTATTACGTATTATTTTGGTGAAGCGTTTGGAGGCTCCTCTCAGGTGGAAGCCCGAAGCGGACCGCCTGTGTACGCTACAGGATCCACGAGGCTCGGACCTAGCGGTGGCCGCATTTTAAGGCGACAGTGTCACTAATACTATTATATTATTATCGAATTTTGGGTGATTTTAATAGTTACGATCTATTGGCAATAAAGTTTGTTTATTTATTTATGTTTTCGGAATACGTTCAAGAATTGATTACGGTACATATTTCTTAAGTATTCTTTTATGATTTACTGAATATAGAATTATGTAGAAATGATAACCAGCAATGTATAGTTTTTGTTCTTATTTAAGCGGCAGATGTCATAATTTTGCGTTGGGGCGCTGTATTGCTAAATCTGCCATTGTTTTTGGTCCCTTTGATCTCAATACACGGGGTAGTCCGTTTGCTTCCGATGAGTAAATTTGTTAATTGTTCGAGATCTCGAGTTGTCTTACGGTGTTTGTATAATTTTTTGACAGTAAATTATATATTTCTTTATATTGTCTCGTGTAGTGTGTTAACTAAATCGGTTCAGTGTACGTGCTATACATTTTGGGAACTCATTTCCGGAACATAGAGTTTGTGTTCGTTAATGAGTGTTAATGAGGTTTGATTAGGTTGATGCATCCGCTCCTTGTTGTCCGTGTACATGTACGTGGAGGTGATATGTGAGATGTGCGGATACATAAAATTGAGGACGAACAGGTTATCGAATCCGGGATGAACTTCTTTGCTCTCTGGCGTTGACCGCTACACCACCCTTTCACCTTCCTCAATGGTCCGCCATTTCCATACATAGTGTGTGCGCTTTAAGTACCTTCGTGTGGGTACAAGAAATACGAGACCGCGCTCTCGATTCCCGGCTCGTCGCCGTTTCCACGAGGCCGTAGCTTATCACAGTTGAGCGAAAGAATTAATTGTGCCTTATTAGCAAGACTTGGATTTGCGTCTTTTGCGTTTTTTCCCTGACTTTGAGGAATTGATTTCTATCATTTTTAGCCCCGTGGGACTATTTGAATGAAATTTAATAGTGCATGTTTTTGAAGATTTCTGATTGAACTCTGTAATTTTGTGCAAAGTGTGAGCGAGTGGAGTGGTATTGAATAAATAAATAAATATAATTTTTTATATTAAGAAAAGCAGTTGCAAACTGCATATTACCGCGTGGGGAGATAATAAACTCAGTTACTCTTCGGAAACAAGCAAGGCACCATCCCATCAATTCCGATCGAGGGCCCAAGGGCAGTGGCGGATTTAATATTTACAAAAGAAATTATTTAATAAATACTTACTGTTGTCCATTTATTATTCCAAAACGAATCGTAGATGTTATGTGCAGAAAGAAATTGAGATTAATAATAACACAAGTATTAATGACTTTGAAGCCTATGGAAAATCCACCACTACTCGGAAGAAAACCGGAGAAAAACCCGGACCAACTAAGGCAATTTATACTACTTGCACTTTCTTAGTAATAGTAGATTTATACGTAATTTGTTATTTTTGTGAGTGTCGAATATTTAGTACTTTTAATTGATTTTAGGGCACATTCTGTACATTTCAGCGCATATCGATCCGAACCGAGCTTATTAAATTTTTAAGGTTTGTTTTACCAAAAAAATTTCATTACTTTTCGGTATTATTTTGGTGTAAGCGTTTCTCTGGCTCACAAGTACCGCTAAATTGCTCTGTGGATAAGAGCAGGGCTCGAATTCCCCAGAGGAGACGGGTGAGTCGTCTTTCGTACACTCACTCCCAGACCCAATTGGCCCCCGCCTTGTCACATGAGACATTTTCTTCTTTTGGTCGAGATCAAAGAAGCCGTTTCTGCAACTCGACACTCTGTGAATCCCCAAGAGTCAGCTGATAATATTTTTCTATTGCCTTATTTTATCTCTCTCGTAAATATTTTACGCCCTGTTATTTTGTTCGGCTAGATAGTGAAGTATGTAGCTAGCGTAATGAGTAGTAATTAGAAGGAATGTAAGAAGCCAAAGATTATCGAAAACTTAAGAATACTTGTGTGTTATTTTCTTTTTTACTCTGCTCGTTTTGCCTCTAAGTAAATACGACGGTGATATTGTGTTTAAACGACAGAATATAATCAATTGTTTGAATTGTTATCGTCATTCAAAGGAAAAAGATTTTTCCTCGCTTGCAGATTAATTTTAAAATATTCGAGAAATCATTTGGTTTCAAAATTACAATTATTTTATTTAGAAAATGAAACGCAACCCATTGATATTTGATAACTGATGCAATCGCAGAATACAACAGTTCGGAAACATTATTATTTGAAATATACAATTAAGACTTTGTGAGACAGGTACAAATTTTCAAATTTTTGAATAATCAATCCTTTATTAAATAAATTTTTGCTATTGCTCTTCCCCAATGTGCGTATAATTAACGTCATGTATGTGTGAACGTATGTATGTAATTCTTACTTTAATATGGAGAATTGCTTGACTCCTTTGAATTGCTTATTTTAATGTTTAAGTGTTTGTATGAATAATTTGTACGGAACAGGGAGTAGAAGTAATTAATTCGAATACCATTAAATATTTTGATAGAGTTTTTGTCATGTGGCTCTATTTTTAATGGTCAAACTTTAACAGAATTTTTAAATTACAGCGCTTACGTAAAAACTTTATGAATATAGAATTTTGTACTTTTGTACCCGTCGCCACTGATACATTCAATACCTTCAGGAATATTCGTCTACTAACCTCCTTACCAATTCGTTCATCTGTCTTAATTATGAAGTGGTCATTATCTCCCTGTTACACAGGAGATCTTTACCCTACGACCGGTATTACACGGTTATATATCTGTCATATGTCTCTCATCAAAGATATGTCATGGGTATATGCTGCTCATTGCTCAACTGTTATCAGAGGTTGTGCATCACACGGACATTTGTTTCATCCAAGTTCTTTGGTAATCCACATGTAGTATGTGAATATGGCCTTAGACTAATTAATGTGTTAGACTAATTACTCAATTAAATAAATTCACAGCTTTTTAATGTAGAACTTCCTGTGTTAAATTGAAATTAGTTACAGTTCTTGTATAATTTCGCTTTTATACGTAACATGTTTATCATGAGACGTAGTTTTATTTATTTCGAGTTATTTATTTTCGTGAGATCTTTTGTATCATTTCGAGAATCACAATTCTTGCCAGGATACACCGGGGATAGAATATATTTTCTTGGAGTTAAATGTAAGAAATAAAAAATATCGTGTTGCAATCAAAATCAGAAATCTACGTGAATTGGAGGAACCCTTACCACGTAGTGACTCAATATCAGAACATCATGGGAGATTTTAACGAAAATCTATTGAACTTGGGCAATACTGCGGCCATCTACTTTCTCAACATGGTTTCTGGNAAAGTTAAATCTTCCTATTGTTAGCGGCAACACCGAAACATGGATTGATCACATCATAGTTTCAAACTCAGAAAATGTTCTCTTATGCTGGTGGTAGCGTCTTCACTTTCACGATCCCCGCTGAGTGGTAGATCGTTGGTTCAAATCCTGCTCGACCGGAATAGTTGAGGTTTTTGCTGCTGGAGTTTCCTTCACTTTCTCGAGACTAATGTATATTCAGTACCATTATTTCCCCGGCAGCCCTACATTTCTCCTTCCCAATTCCCTCTTCCATGTCCAACGGTTGTGTAGAAGAGAATGCTGCATGACCTAAACCTCGCCAAAATACGTAAAATAAATAAATAATGCTAAATTGGGGAAGCAAATATTGTCTATTAGCGTTTGTTCTATTTAAACTATTTGTTTTTTTTTCTCTTTTTTTGTAGGTTCTGGAAATCCGTACATGAGTGCTACTCGACTCACCACCCTAACGTCTCCTTCGAAGAACAACGTGAGCATGATCTCCCAGAAAATTATGTCTGCCAAGCTACTTCGAGTGAAACAATTACAAAACGAATTAACTGATGCCCATTATCAGTTGAATGTAAGTAGTGGAGTTTGTATTCTCTCCTACTAAGGTGCATCAATATGAGGTTTACACGTCACTGACGCATGCGCCGCATATCCGATCCGCATGTGTGCCGGGAAACCACACTTGATGGCACTTCTTCCGTACGTGAGCTATTAGTACGGTCCCTGCCCCATTTCGGTTAGAGTATTTTGGAAGTCGTTGTAACTTTTGACTAGTTTACTTTGCTAGACACTGGACCGTGACCGCCAAAAATCAGACAAAAGTTATTATACGCGTTGCGGATGTCATAATGGTGAAGATTCGGTGTCTGTGCGGAGAAGTTGAGACTAGTTCGTGCACGTATGGTGCAATTCCGTTTCCGTATGAGGTTCAACACTGGTCCAACTCTCGTGTCTGGCGCGGTGTGGTAACGTGTGTCCCGACCTGCAATTGGTAACTACTTTTTTAAGACTAGGGTTTGGTCAAAAAAACGTGTAACGAGGAACTGTAGCATTGTATTGGAACTGTGACGTAATATTGTAATCTTCTATGTGCGCAAGGGTGTAGCCAGGTTTTTTGACCGGGAGGGGGGGTCAGTGACTTGACCAATTTCGGAATAAAGCAGATACATTTCATTTCAGCATGTCATTCAGACAAAGTAGATTCACTAGTGTGCTGAAACATGACACAAACCCCTATCAAAAATTCTAGAGCTCGTGGAGTTTGTCAGATATTCCTCACCCAGCATGGATTGCACAGTAAATTGACAATACGCTGAAGTAGTGGCTGTGTCACCTCTCACACTTTATTTAAAAAAATATATATGTTAGATTCACGCGTGACTTCATTGATCTAAAAGGTCTTTGGCCTGAAAAATTTGAATAGTCATCATGCACTGTGTTTTTTCTCTCGGATGGGTGAGCTGTACGTCAGTGTTTTTCGTCTTGGATTAGACGACTCGATCATCATTCTCAGTGGAGTAATTTTTGAGGAAATGAACTGTGTGTGTTCATTGCTTACAAGTATTCGGAAGTGCTTAATGCTTAACGTTGGGCGTTGAAGGTGCTATGACTAAACAGCTTAAAAGTTCTTATGTTCCATCGTGCCAATGACAATTCAATGACGAGGCGTAAGAGAATGAGTGACAGTTATTGTAGTATTGTAGGGACAAAAGTAAATGCTAAGAGATTCCATGACGCGATGAAGAAATTTCAGAAAATTCCTTTTGCTTGCTTGTACTTTTCTTGTACAAAAAAGAAATTTCTAGAATAATGGAGGCAGAAAGACAATGGTACTTATTATTGTAAAGTTCAAATTTGTAACAACGAAAAATGTTGGTGGCGGAGACTTTGAAGATCACTTCAGTTGACCTAGAACCGCCCACTCGCTGGAACGAACTACAAATAAATTATTTATCGCAGGTTTCTGTGGTCTGGGACAGACATGGCGAGGTATATTATATTTTTGTTCATATTACCCGATAATCTAAACAAGGAAGAACCTAAATTAACTCTCATTGTCTTCTACCTCACAATAAAGTTAATGTAGGTCGAGCCTTGATTTATGTAATACCATGCATTTTCGCTTGACTTTCTCGCCTTGTAAACG
>NNCF01126370.1:139743-151013 GCA_002313205.1 Laupala kohalensis | reverse complement strand
GCCGAAAAAGCTTTCTAATACCAATAATAAAAAAATGAGCAACATAGAAACGACTTTTAATTTATCATGCTTTGATAATGTTGCTAAAGCACCACAATTACCAAGTAAATGAGTATTGTAAAATGAGGATCGAAATATTTTCCTGCGTTTATTGACTGTATTGCACCTACGGGTTGAGGGTGGCTGGAAAATTTTGAAGATGGGGGTAGGAAGGGAGGGGATTCCAAATTGAAAAAGGGCCTATAATTTCATCAGATTATCACAAATAAACAAACGAATGAGGCGACAGTGCAACTCATTTTATTGTACTGGATCCACGTACACCAAAAATTTTATTCATAGGCAAATAGACTCGGAAGCATAGGAGAGGAACCAAATTGGCTCCACAACAACAAAACTCATTTCAGACCTACCGTCGCGTCACTCCGTTTTACTTTCCAGGAACTTTCCATCAAAGGCTCGTCAAATCAATATTTGAGTCGTTAACTGCCAGTTCTATTAATAGCTGAAAGAGAGAAAAATACAACTGTTCCACGGGATAGACCGGTTAATGCGAAACCGATTATGAGGGGAAGTACTGTGTGTTGATTCATCTAAGTGATTCAAATCGTAAAGCCAGAGACTGCGAGGTAGACGCGAAGGAGTGTTCGGGGGTTTATTTTTTGCTCGCAGACTTCGCATCCCTCAAGCGAACGAGAGCGACGGCGGAGCGGCGGCTTCTGCGTTGAGGGAGGTTGAAGCGGAGTTGACGGAGAGCGACGACGTGAGCACGTCGCTCAAAGTGGCTGCCATCCTCCAGCAGGCGAACGCTCCCTCGCTGCGACGCCTCCAGCGGCAGCAGAACACGAGACGCGCCCTCCAGCGCCAATGCGTGCCGGACGACGAGGACCAGGAGGAAGAAGAGGAAGATGACGACTACGCGAGGACTGCGTTGAGTGGAGATTCCTTGGTATGCATGCGTGCCATTGAACAATCCAATTCTAATGTTCATTGTTTACTCATTTGATACTTCCCTGGATGTTATCACGGTGTGATATCATAATAGTCCTAATATGCCATACAAATTCCCTCTAGCGCTCTAGCAGCTGGTGACAGTAGCACCTCTGTCCGTCAGCGAACATCAGTAACTCACCACAATGCTCGCTCAACAGGATTATATTAATCCACGACCTATTTGATTACATGCAGTGATACTCGCTCACCACTTGAAGGCGCCACTGTACAAAGCTGAAAGTTTTTGTCTTTATTGTCGTGACTGTATGGTATTAAACTGTGGTTTTTCTACTGAACCCCTTTACTTCACTAACCAAATCAATTCTCCTCAAATCAACAAACATTCTCCTTAGCTACATATTACACAGCAACCACATACGTACCACGTATTATCGTCTCTCTTACGTCTTCTTGCACATAATAAAACGTTCGAACCAATCACTTCATTTGGTTCACTACCAAAACAATCACTGCTGCATTCATTATTATTAACAAACTTTCTGCTTCTGCAAAGTTTATATAGAACTGAACTGAACCTTCATTCCTCTTTCAATAACGCCGAAACATACGAGACAGTCAGTCATCCTGTTTAGTGAGGACTAACAGCTCTAGGATATGAACTTCAATATCTTTATTGAAGGCTCATTGTGGATATAAATATCAATCGGCACACCGCCCCCCATCACTTGTCTTTCATTTTACCAAAGTCGTAACTCACCTATGAGATGACTTGTGTTTAAAATCAGAGCCTCTTAGTCTGTGACGAACTTGAAATACGACAAACAACGCGTTATGAGAAAGTTGTTTTTTTTTTTGCACAGTCTTATCGTGGTTTATCCCTGTTTTTGAGTATGTGCCTCCAAAATAATCGTGGTGAAAATTTTAGAGCATATTGTTTTTAGTTTAAACGTGTCCCCTAACAAATATCACGATCGATATTGCCTTACTATTTTAAAATATTAAATTTTAAAATTTTGAATTATACACAGAAGGGCCCCTAATGTATCTTAATAAAGTGAACCGGTTGATAATATTAACAATATTTTCCTCGGAAGGGACCCAGAAACGCTTTTGTAGATGTTTATCTCGCCTGTGTTCCTATTAAAAATTACCTAAAACGCCCAAATTGAGTCAAACTATTTAACAGAAAATTAAAAAATTTTGCCAGTCTCAAAGATAATTTTGTTCTTAAAACACGTATTTCAAGCCCGTGACCTCTAAAAAGCTTCGAGAGAAGTGTTCTTTTTTTTTAGTTGTTTGAGAAACCTTGGGGGGGGGGGGGGAGCAGTCGACAATTGAAGTGCAGTATGAGCCATTCACGCGACTTAAAAAGAAAACGTATTTATTCAGGTTATTGAGAGAATAGACTTTTAAAATCATTAAGACGAGTTTCATCCTAAATCTTTTGAATTCCGTAGTATCTCTTCAACGTTAGTCCTCTGGCTTCGCCATTGATTGGGAAGAAAGAAATATATCATTGTCACTACAGGAGACAAATACATTTGTCTAGTAAATTCATTACTTAATTACTCTTAATCTTTTCGTATAAACTTTCGGTGATGACAATTATAGGACGAACATATTTTAAAATTCAATATATTAAAACATTGAAGGCGAATTCTTTACTATAATTCACCTGGAAAGACTCCAAATTCTGGATTTTATTTTCAATTTTATAAATCTTAGTATTTAACAGAAATACCGAGTACACCATGTGAGCAAGTACTATTCATATTTTTAATTATTTTTTTTAAGTATTTGATTCAAGTTACTATTAAGATGCGCTATAGTGGTTACATTGAAGGGAACTGTAATAGTTTCTTATGAGAATATTCTAATGAAAATTTGGTTCGCAGCGATATCTGGATCACAACTCTGGAGCGGGTTTTGACGATGAGCTTCGCCAACAGGTGAGATTGACTCCACGATGCTTCTATTGAATGTTGAAAATATGTATTATTCGAATTGCGACACGCAAACATGTATCCCACGTGTTGTATCATGCTGCTGCAAATAGCGAATGATAGAGATACAAATGCACACTTCTCAATCATTGTATCAAACGAGGAGGGTCTATGCCTATATGCATATAACCAAGAAGCAAAATAACCTTTTTGAGTGGATCTAAGTAACATATTCTTGATCAATAACCCCCAAAATAGTTTAAAGAGTTAAGAAATAAATTATATTTAATGACCCAATCGTACATTTTAAAACAAAACGGACATACGTGTTTTGTCCAGAAATTCCTCTCTTAGAATATCAATTCCTTCATATCGAGCATTATTCGCTGCATCAACTTTTCAAGGAATATGAGTTTTTCATTCCATTAACAATTCAGTTCTACTTTTGAAAGACATCTGCCCAATAATATTTTGCACGATTTCACTAAGTTCATATATTTATTGTGTCAATAGTAAAACCAAATTAGGCCCTCTTGATTTAAGGAGAAGTGCGAAGGAATTTATTTCGTTTTTTATATGTAGGGGGAGAGGGATGATGTAAAGTTAAGGGAAATAAAATTAGCCCTTGACTCACTATACTTCTCCCATTGAGCAGACTTAGTATGGTTTAATTTTATTCAAATACTAGCTGAGTTCCCGAAACTCCACTCACGTCAGGTTTTTTGTCTATATTTTTTATGTTGAATGATCCTTTCCTCGCGAATAAAATCTATTGGTGTGAGAGAGATCTTGTTCATTTTCTATGTATTGGTGTGAAAATTTTTTAAATGATACTCTGTTTTATGCGTGATTTGGCGTTTTGAGACCCAAAGTAGTTAATTTGTAAAAAAGAATTGTTTTTGCTTATTTATTATTTATGGTGGTTATACGCCCTTGAATTTTTGTATTTTTAAGGGATCGAATACCTGCCCATCGCAGGTCTCCACTACAGGAAGTTTGGAAAATCTTAGCAAGGATACAACAGGTGAGATTTCTTGATTGTATTGAGCACATTAATCATCGTATTTACTACATACCGAATTTCCCTACATCTTAGCATTGTTAGTTCTCCTTGTGGTAGTGGTGTTTGATGGCCCGCAAATCATTCATCGAAATACTTGATTCCGTCTGTTCCTGCAAAGGACAGAGTCTTTCACTTCCAGGGAAGTTGCATACTTGGTGACCGGTCTCGGAGACTCGGCACTGGGTCGTTTCACACTTTGAGACCATTTTTGGAGATACGAAGCAGATATTACGATTATTTTGATGTCATTGCATTGCACAGGGAATTTGTATTGGCGCATCGGTGCACCAGGGACATGGGGAACGAATCACTACACTCGATCTGTAGGGAACCAAGGAAAGTCCAGAGATTACATGAGTCTTCTATCGCACAGTCCGCTTCTCTGATTATTCGTGTTTCATTTTGTCCCGTCGACACGTTGCTGTAGTGGGCGCCTCAAGAGACCAGTCGCGCACACAGCAGACTTGAGTCTCAGTGTGTGAAAGCAGAGAGTGAAACGGAGACTCCATTTAACACCACGTTCAACTGAAAGGAGCGACGTGTCTCCGCGACCGGCCGCCTGGTGTGACGAGCATGAAACGAGACTTGGGATGTGCTTTTAGAGTGAGGTTACCGTATTCGCTGGGATGAAGACGCTCTTTTCTTTGAATCATCCAGGTTAATATTGTTTCCATGACAGTATAGCGTCTTTGCATTGATTGGTTTCTGCAATGTTTTAATTTCTATTCGCTCATGTCGAGTTAAAACTCGCCTCATCAGATTCACCCAAAATAACGTCAACTTCCGAACAGGGATCGCGGAATGCCCTTGAGGTAGTAGAACATAAAGCGCCGAACTTAAAATGGAAAGTAGGGTTAGAAACATGCGGTGAATCAGTACGAGCTGGCTCTGTGTTTTGGGTCCATTTGTAATTTTAGATCATCATTATGGTACTTGCGACTTCTTTCTTCCTATCATATGATTTATACTCGGGAAGTGGATAGACCTAAAGTCAAGGACATTCTGCTATCGTATAAATTGTAGGCATCTCAGTTTACGCTAGAGCAGAAAGGGGCCCACAGAGCTAGAACCAAAATCGACGCTTATAGTCGCTGTGTTAAATAAAAATCTTTGCAAAATTGTTTTCAACAAATAAATGAATAAGTTTCAATTGAGTGGTATCTTGAGTGATCGGTCGCCGCAGCAATAGAATGAGTGAAAT
The DNA here is from genome assembly GCA_002313205.1 of Laupala kohalensis. Taxonomy (NCBI): domain Eukaryota; kingdom Metazoa; phylum Arthropoda; class Insecta; order Orthoptera; family Trigonidiidae; genus Laupala; species Laupala kohalensis. The sequence continues at coordinate 145,852 of NNCF01126370.1, read as the reverse complement.
TTTGATACATCGAGCTTCCATGTGAGTCTTCCGGGTCACTTTCTATTAAAGTCCACACTCTTATATCTCTGGTTTCTATTACAGTAGTGTCCTAGAAGCATCTGAATAGAAAAGAATCATTTCGTGTCTGTGTTATTGATTCCCCCGCAAATAAGGGTTTAATTTTTCAATTTTTCCCAGCTGCCAGTTGGGATGTCGTTTTTCTCTTAGCAACTCTTTGTTAATATGCTCGTATGAACCTTTTTATTTTAAAGACATAGAAAGAGAAAATCAAAATTTAATTTACCACTTTTGTCCCATTTCTCCCGAAGTGATGGAGGATTGGGACAAAGCGGGAAAAGGCAAGGGACGGATTGGAGAAGAAGGGCAAATGACGTATTGTCTATGTATTACTAACGTTGAGTACACAAAGGAAGGTTTCTTGAAGAGGTCTATATCAGATGGAAACAACAGTGAACATGGGAGGTAATAAACTTGAGCTCTGCTGTATTCTTGTTGTCTTCTATCAAAAATTTGTGATGCCTATTCGAAAACCTATCTCCTTCCTTCACACAAGCTTCTACTGCATCGCAGTTCACCTCGAGGAGCGTCGTATATGCTATGACTCCAACGTACTACTCTGCAAGATTTGAAATTTTCGAAACTTCTCGAACGTTTTTCGCGAAGAAGCATATTGAGTATTCTCAACGGTTGTATTAGGGCAATGTTATTTTTAAACCCGCGGAAATATTAAATTATAAAAAGTATTAAATTCATGTAATAGCTAAAATGCTCTCTTTGTCCCACTTCGACAAATGATTCCGGAACTATTCGGAGTTTACTGTTCTCCATCCTCTACACTTCGACTTCACCGTGGAAGCACTATTTGAAAGTAAACGATTTTTTATCATTTTTTCTATGGTTGTGGTTTAATATTGGCGTTGTCATTGCAGAAAACTACCGCGCAGACGACATGAAGTTGGATTCCTCCATGAGATCCGCGGAGATCGCCGTGGACCCTCTGGCGGAATACGGCCTGGACTCAGAGTCGCCTTTGTTGCCGCAGAGGCCGGCGCTGCGAAGGTACTCCATCTCCGGAGACAGCACTTTCATCTCGGAGGACCCCCCTCCGTCCACTTCTGTCCTCAGCGCGACGCAGCGGAGAGGGTCTCTGAACGGCGCCGGGGACGGGAGCGGAAGCGGAGGCCACGCCAAGAAGGAGTCGACGAGGCGGAGCGAAGGAGACGACAAGAAGGAGACGACGTCGGACGCGGTGGACAACGCCCCGTGGACGCATCATCCGCATCGGAAGGAGAGCAGCGAGACGTTGGAGAGGAACGAATCCTCCGAAGATATGAGCGTGGAGGAAGGGCGACTGCATCTGAAGAGCATCAATCGCACGTGGAACGACATCCAGAGCAGGATCAAGGACGAGACCAAGAGGGCGCAGTCCATGATCGACAAGTTCGACGACGACGTGGATCTGGGGAAGTACTTGGGGAACGCGTCGTCGTCGATGCGGCGGTCGGACGCGTACGACAAGAACAATCTGCTGGCGGCGCTGAAGGCGATCGACGAGGGGAACGACTTGGACGCGTTCAGCGACGCGATGGAGCGCAGGAGCGGAGGAGCTGGAGGCGGCTCCGTGCTGCAGTGCAAGTCCAAGAAGGTGGAGTACAGGACTGCGAACCAGACTATCGACAACCTGCATCGGGGCATCCCCACGCGGACGGCCATCTCGGCTCCGATGGTCGAGAAGCCGAGGAAGGAACACAATATATTTTGGGACGGCAATACCAGTGAGCAGATATTCAAGTGAAGAAATTGATAGCGCCGGGAACGAAAGGAAATATCGCTTGAATCCTTTGTAGGAAATGGGAAGTGAACTTTTTGTTCCTTTTGTGTATTTATGAACGGTAGAATGCTTAATTTAATACGAGAAAAATGTGTACCTGTCGCAAAGATGATCTATGTAAAAAATAAATATAGATTTATTATTCCCTTTATTAAGAAATATCATCAAGAGATTGGTATTTTATTGTTGCGCTTGAAAGGTTTAATATATTTTCTGTTGGTAGTGTTAAAGTGTCACTTGGCTGAGTGAATAGTTATTAAATAATTCTTCATTAATTATTCGCAATATGTCCCTGTTTGATTTGAGAAAGTACTTAAGTTTTTGGGTACGTGAAATATTTTTCATGTTTTGAAAACATAATTTTATCTTTATTAATATTTCATATTGACTTGTTTTCTATTTTCTTTGTTGTTATTCTGGAGGCAAATAATTTCTTTATGATTTATGAATTCATTCTCCAGTCCTGAAATAGTTTTATTCAAAAGGATTCAAGATCTTCAGAAAATGATTTAGATGTATATTTTGGATTTATAAAAATTATATGTTATTATTTTACTGTGTGTTATGCAAACTGCATTTAAATTTGTATATTTGATAATAATTTATTGTTGTTTTATGGTACATTGAATGTATTATGTATTATTCACTGATATTAACGTGTAGTGTGAAATTATCCTGCGACAATCTCTCACTTCCTCTACAATCCTCAGAAACGTTTTTGACACATTTTGACTTACGAACATACACAGGGGATGGAAATGTACCAGGATAGTGTATTATTTTTTAGTGTAGTGACAGAAAGTTTTACATCCTAACTCAACTATTAAAAATTATCGGAAGGGTCGGTACCTTTTCTTTAGATTCTGGGTATTTATGTAACTAAAAAATACTTATTTTCAACACAGGATACAATACAATAAAGCACAATTCATAATAGTTATAACACTTGTAAAATTTTGAGTAGATGAATTTCTTTAAGTTGCTGAAAATAAACAATGAGATATTTTTCAGAACTAATGACCAAACTATCCATTCATAGGCTAATGTACAGATAAGTTGGTGTCAGAGCTCTATTAATATTTGCTTATGCAACATCATCATGGTTCCTAGTTTGTGCCGTAAAAGTAGGGGAATAAGTCAAGTAGATAGAGAAAATGTTGAAGTTCTGCTCGATTGAACTGGCCAAGGTTCTCACTTAGGGTGTCTATGCCAGTCTATACCCTACTTTCTCCAGAATCTCTTTTCCCCTGCTCTTTCTCACAGTCAGTGTGGTTAATGGGAGAACAGACCTTGTATCCCAAACCTTGCCTTCAATACAAAAAATAAAGAGTTATTATCTACACAATTTTTTATTAAATGTTATTTGAAGTGTAAGTAAAAACTTTATCTTTGAAGGTAGCTATATTGAACTATCAAATCTATATTTTTTTTATACCACACATGTAATGGACTTTTGGATCATGCCAACATGTATTTGAGTTAATTGGGCAGTGTTATGCATTACTAGACCAAGTGTTGTTTTTGAAATATCAGTATTAACAAAATCTTCATAAAATGAAGCCCACGTATTTTGTTTGGAAATTATGGGAACTATTATTTTTTTAAATTACCAGTAATGTGCAAGCAATCACTTCCTAGTTTAATTCATAAAGACCAAGAAATTCTATTTTAATTAGCTCTAAACTGTAGCCTGAATTATCTCTAAATGAGTTTTACATTGTGGCCTGGTAATGCATAATTCTGTTCAATTATTTAATGGTATATTTTAGTGATGTGTATTTTTTATAAAGAGGATGTTTCAGTCATGGTCTGCACGATTCACAATTCTCCTATTCTAAAGCTATGGATATTAAAGTGACTCAAGCAAATGTTCACTACAAGTGGAATACTCTACTACGGATTGAAAAATCTCTCTATGTACTGTTGATTGAATAAAAAGTGTTTCTGCATAAAAACTAAACATGGATAAATTATTAGACTAAAATTCAATGTTCTTACCTTTTCTTGTGTTACAGGAAGTTAGTGCAAGTTAACAGTAATGTTATAGTTGTGTAAAACTACAGAAATATGTACTTTTACTTTCAAGTTTGTTCTCAGAGGGGGGTTTGCCCCCTTGCTTGCCCTTCACTGTAATAAAACAAAAATTCAAAAATTATAGACTTTTTTGAATCCTAGACATTTAATCATATAATTTTGTGTCATATTATTTGAGGATAAACTACAGTATGCAAACTATGATTTGGAAATAATTATTTATGAAGTGCTAATAAATTACTCACAACCATCAGTCTTTCACTATTTCAGAAGTTAGGTGCATAGGTTTTACTAAGAAAATAACTATTTTCACTGGATTTTCATTTATTTTAATTGGTATTATATTCACCATTACTAAATAATATAATAGCAGTATTATATTATGATTAATATAATTTTTATTGAGTAAATAAATTTTACCACTAATTTAATTTAATTTTTTTAATTATTGTGTTTTATAAGTTAAGTAATGAATGGAATTAAGTTGAAGTACAACAACAAGTTTGTCTCAATGAGTAATATTAAGAGTTGAACGCTGTGAACTATGATTGTTTGATTACTTCCTATATTCAATTTTTAGGTTTTGAAAGATGCATCTATATTCTAGAGTTAAAGTAACTTATTTGCTATCTTAACCCTTAATTGCTCTTCCTTATTGAAAACCCTTTCTTTAATTTGTCAATATTGAGAAGCGGTTCAAAAATCACTTTCAAGGATCCACGAGTTGAATGCAACAAAGTTATTAGGTGAAGGTGTATAAGAATAGAATTCTGGATGTGTAGTGATTCATGTCTACTTAAAAATTTGTTTCTTGGCTTTATATATGTTTCAAGAGCAGTAGTAGAGATACACAATAAATGATGTTCTCAGAAATTAATTGGTGCATTGTTTTTTTCTCCAACAATCCAAGAGCCATTGGAGAGAGGGTAGTTAATCAGCAAAGGTTTGTAGCACATGGAGTTTGCGAAAGATCTGCTCGTATAAGAAAAAGCAAGATTCAATTTGCAATTAATATTTTTCATAAAATAATACATAAACATATTCAACCATTTGAATTTGCCAAGTTTAGATATGCATGAGCAACTTTTTAAAAATTAACACAATTCTTTATGTAATACAATAATTATTACTTTAGTTTTAGTATTACATCAATTTTCAAATGTATAGTTGAGATAAATGTGAAGATCAGAAATTTTCATTTTATTCACACCTCTATATTTTTTGCAGCTGTATTGAAAGACAGCTCTCTCTCTTGCAATATTACAATTTAAAAAAATAATCTGTATTCATAATAACCACTATATGGGAATAATTCAGTGGAACCTACCTAGCACTTTGCCATGATGTGATTGACATATTGGAAGTATTTTAGAATTATGTCTGTTCCCACACCCTAAATTAAAAGGCTGCTTCAACATCTCTCAGAGTAACTTTCTCATATACCCAAAACATTTCAACAAAGTGGAGTGTGTGAGCATACATAATTCAGTATGTTTTAAATAATATTTTATGAAATTAATCATGTCTCGCAAACCATACATTTATTATTAAAGTTAACTTTCAAATTTCATTTTGAATTACACCTACAAAACATCACCAACACCATGTATTGTTTTACTACTTCTATTTATCTATTTTCAGTCTTTCCTTTTTGTCTTCAGTGATAAGTTTGATCAACATACCCTCTATTTGGAGACATGAAACAATTGAATCAGAATAATTTTATGCGATGGTTTCTAGCTTGTTTCTGGAGAGTTTATTCTCCCCCATGTGGTCATACACAGTTTAAAACTGCTTTTCTGACAATAAAGCTTGTATATTAATTTATTTATTTGAAAGTTCCATTTAAGGATATAGAAGGTTCTCTGGCTTTCCTTAAAGAAAAGTTCTCCAAAATAAAACAAAATTGTAAATTATTTGGGTGACTGGTGATGATCAGTATACATTTTTTTTATTGTAAAAAAGCAGTACAAACTGCGTATGACCACGTGGAGGACAATAAACTAATTTACTCTCCGGAAGCAAGCAAGGGACCATCCCATCAATTCCGATCAAGGGCCCTAAGGCAGAGGCGGATTCAAAAATTTCAGCAAAAGTTCCTAGATAAGACAAAAAGTTAGTAGCGAGTTATAGTACATATATAATGTCAATATGTTTGTAATTTTAAGCAAAAAAATTACATGTACAAGTTATTATCGAACTATAGATTATTCTGAGTATAGTGTTTAAAAATCATAAGAA
>NNCF01126370.1:127508-139663 GCA_002313205.1 Laupala kohalensis | reverse complement strand
ACCCGATGAATTTAACTTAGTCAAGTCTTCCTAAAAAAAATTATTACATAAAATAAAATAACAATATTTAGTGTAGTTTTACATTAGGAATTATTATCAATTGAAGTTTCTTAATTTAAATCTTAATGCTTTATTGAATTATTTTACTTCATTTTTTTGTTGCTCTCCTGATGCTTCCTGTCATTCCTGTCACCCCACAGAGAAACCACAACTTCCATTCAGATTCAAAAATTGAATAAAAAATAATAATAATGCTAAAGGTGTCATTAATTTTTGGAATATAAATGGTCAAGATACAAAAAATGGATAATTAAAATAATAGTTTTATTCCTCTAAGGCATAAAATATACAACAATATAAAAAAATAGTATTTAAATATATATCTTACATGTCAGATCAAACTTTAATAAGAAAATACTCTCTTTCAATTCCAAGAATAGAGTATAAAAATATTGCAACATATTAATAGACATAAAAAATATCAGATCATCATTTTGTTCGAATCACAAGTCACCCATAGCAACAATGATATTCATGAGCGCGGTACGGGCATCACTCTCTTGGAAGACGGAAAGGACCTCCATGGCTTGCTGAGAATGCTCCTTCTGGAGGTTCTTTGTCAGGATCAAACCAGGACCATCTGTCACTGCTTTGTGGATCTACAGGAAACAGCACAGAATTTGCATCATTCCAAAGAGAAAAATAAACAGATCTTGCTACCAATCATCATTCATTATTATTATTTAATTACAACATTGAGGCTATATAATATTCTTCGGGAACAATGTACGTTACTTCGGGAATTTATAGTGGAATCAATACAATAAATTGTTGTAATAATTTGTCAGACACTCACTCCACTTACCTTTTCAACACTAACTTGTTTCAGAAGCAGTTGCTTACATCCTCAGCGGCAGTAGTTGGCAGAAGCCGAGAATGGAAGCAACAGCTTCCGAAACTAGTTAGTGTTGAAAAAGTAAATGAAGTATTAATTTTTTTATGGAGTTTTAATGTGGCGGACAAATTATTACAATAATTTATTCTTCAGGAACTTATATTGGAGTTACTACAATAAAAATACATATTGAGTGATGTCAGCCTCACTCACCACAGACAATTTTCTCCGTTTACGTGGAGAGAGTAGCCGATAAAGCACAATATACACTCTGAGGTCGAGTTAATTAAGTTATAGAAAGAAACTAAATTAATTACCTTTTCATAATTGACTTTCTCAACAGATTCGACTCCTTTTTCGATTTCTTCGAACAAGGAGTGATCGTGTTGCAAGTGGAATAATACAGGTGCAGATGTAAGGTTGAAGGGAGATCCAACAATGCACTGTGATGTAGGTCGGAAAGGTTCCAAATCCAGACATGCCTACAAACATAAATAATCTCCCCATGTACAAAACAATACAAGATTTCTTTAAAAATGAGAATTGAGGAATAAAATTAAGTTTTTAAATATAAAGTATTACTGTAACATCCCAAAACTTCTCATCTGAACATTTCTCATACACAATAAAAATTCCTTTTCACTGCCGATATCTGTTACTTTCAAAACACAGAATAGTTGAAATATCTGGACCCCACATGTCCTAAATTTATCAGATTTTTATATGAACTAATGATATTACATTATAAGTTTTTCCTTTCCATCGAACATCATCTTTTAAAATTTGTAATCTTTCAACTTCTTTCATAAGTTAAGAACCAAAATGATCAATTACAGAACTGAGTTATTGGACCATTTTCAAGAAAATTGAACATGAAAGAGAAACCAACAATAAGTTGGTNCCCACACACACACACAAAAAAACAATATCACAAACTAAGTATAGATACAATTGATGGAGGAAAGAACTTGTTTCATGAGCACAGAGCGTTCAGGAAAGTTAAAAGTGTTAAATATTAGATAATACCATTGTCATATGTGAAAGGATTGTTGCAGTACCTGCCAGGCCAGAGCTAGATGCTTGCCAAATAGATAACCTTGCTCTTGAATCTCACTCGATTGACCAGCAAGCTTCAGGGTGCCTTGACATGATTTTCCCAGCAAGCTTCCAGCTGAAAGTACATTGCGCCTAGTCCAGTCACCTTTCGCATCTTTCACATCTTCAATGGAAGGTAAAGGGTTATTCTGCTGATCTCGACGACCAAGGAATTCGCCTTCAGAGAGGTCTCTCACTGCAGTGCTCATCAATTCCACCAACTAAAACAAATAACATTGTACAAATTATCATGATAATTAAGTAACACAATAATTTTATTTTGAATTTCTGGCTTTTAGATTGTAGGTAATAACCTCTATAAATTCTGAATTGCCAAGAGAAAAAATTATTATTTCACATTAAATATGAATTTTCAAGTATAATAATCAAAATTTTACGAACAAAAATGTTGAAGAGGATTCCACTTAAAATGAAAATCAAAACAATGAGGAAAAAAACTATCATAACCTACCAACTTTCATATAAATTAATTTCTTCCACTGTTTTGGCACACACTCTCCCTCCCTCATCTCTCTCTACCTTTATTGGTAGATAACTACACTACAATATTCCCGTAACAGTCACTTTTCAAAGGCAAACTGTAAATGGGTTTATAATATTGATAAGACATGTGGCAAATACTAGATTCTGCAGACAAAACTGTGTGCCTAAAAATGAATTACTCGTCTACCACTGAGCATGGTTTTGAAAGTGAGTGCATAATTACAATATTTATGTAAGGTGCTTAAACTCACATGATTATAAGCTTATATTTTTTTTAAACCATTCTTATGACTCCAACTTACATCTTGATTCCTTAAAGAAGCTAATTCAACACATGAATTCGCAAGAAGATAATCTCCACTCAGCAAAGCTATTTTGTTCCCAAATGTCAAGTCATTTAATTCTGCTTGCTCAGCATACATGCCAGGAAAGATGTTGACAAGACCTTTGTGAACCAAGTGGCTAGTTCTAATCATTTCAGTCACCTCTGCAAGTGCTCGTTGACTGTAAACAAGAGTCACACATCAGTTAGAAGAGAACTTTTTTCTCATCATTTCCGAATTTCGTCACACATATTACATTCACTCGCTCACTAAAGACATTTTTCATTATTCTAGATCAAGATGCAGAAAATGTAGTCAATGAACAAGATCAATATATGAAATTGCTCCATGTACTTCAATGAGTTGAATGTTCAGGAAGCACAACAAAAGAAAGAGTTTTCCCAAACATTTTAATGCTCCACTTGATAAACTTTAAGAGCATACAAGAATCAGATTTACAGTTCATTGCCTCACAAACAAGAATCTTAATGTTTTGTTTATACACTTCACAACAATTAAAATGTTAGAAATGAAAATTAACTATAATTATAAATAAGCACTTTATCACTGAGGTCTAATATTATTACAAAAACAGAAATATAACCCTGCAAAATGTAAATCCTTCCATAGGTATCCCAACACATCCCAAACTGGAACAGTCACTAATAACAGACATCAATCAAGAGGAAAGAACAAAATAATAAGAAGAAAAATTCATAAAAAGATATAGAAATAGGCCACCTGTGCAGAACTCCAGCTGCTTTATCTTCTTCCATTTCTTCAGCATTCACATGACCAGCAGCTTTTGAAATAAGAAGTACAATTAGACCCCAAGCTTGCATGTTATTTCTCCCATTGTAAAGCAGACTCCTTCACAATACATGAAAAAAAAAGACAAATAAAATATTACACAATGATCCTCGTAAAAACTAATCATAAAAGAGTGAAAAGATATTTCAAGCTTACTTCGCTGTTTTCAGCAACGGATGGTTTGAACCCACAAGTTTGCGCAAATGCAATGCCACGTTCGCTATTTCATCACTTAAAAGCCACCTCAAACTTAAAAAGGATGTTGGATAGCCCACAATTTTTTCTGCTTCGGAAACTGCTTTATTCCAATCGGGTTTCTGGTTTACTGCAAGTTTGGAGCTGTGACGTTTGTGAACCCACTGCGTATCACTTGGGTTTCTTTGCACTAATAAATGAAATCCAGCAGGAGCACATTTTTGTAAAGTCGAAAAGACACTTTGTTGTCGAAGCAAGACACAAGCAGATAATTTATAACTAAACATAGTTAATGCGATTAATACTTCAGGAGAGCGACCCTACGTCCGACGCCCATTACACCTGAACACATAGGTGAAAGGCAGGATCTGGGCAAGGAGAAATTCTTCGCTACGATGAAAGCTGTTTCGGTACCCGAGTACCTTACTAAAGAATTGTGTCATACGCTGAAGCGACGATTGTGAGTTTCGAAGAGAAAGCACCACTACCCAGGAAATGTCATAAACTGCGTTTGAGTGAACTGCAGTAGGATATTATTCCTGAAGTCTTTTAGATAATGTATTTTCTTCTATAGTAATTTTAGGTTTTGGCAAATATTTGTTCGCCTCCTTTTAACCTGTAGTTCTACAGACGACCGTAGTTTTCTTATGGGTTGCATCGCATCCCATGAAGTAGAATGCGAACGAATTCGTCAAGAAGCAATTATCATTCATTGACTGCAAGTGCGAAACCCTCCCTGTAATCTATATTCTTATCGAATATAAATACGAAGTGTTTTCGAATACACTTTTTATATTATTCTAGTTCAGTATGCGGAAGAGCTCTATCCTTTGCCAATCACGGATTTGCGCGAAATCCCTGTGTAACGAAAAATAATGTTCATGATTACTCAATCTTTTTTCGGCTTTGACTTCGTTCTCATGCCCCCAGCCAGCCTCAACTCAGCCTCAACTTCACTCAACTTTCTCCAGCAATGAGTTCGTGCAGAATGCGCAACATCTTCAAGAAAGTTTTTACGTACCAACAAAACAATGTAGCTTCGCGTACTTGTCTGCGATATTCAACTAATGGAAACTAACGTGACTAACCCAAGGGCATAGTGGAAGAAAAACACTGTACCCGAGGGAAATCAAATAATTATAACTTTCATCCTGATTTTAGCCTTGTTGACGTTTGGAATGCAAAACATTTTCAGAGAAGACCTATTTTTCGAAAAATACCTTTAAACTTGAAAATGGAAACGTTTGTATTTATTGGATATGAAACTTAACTTAGCAATATCTGCAAATCCTCCAGAACAACAGCTTTGCAAACTGCAAATTGTTTCAAGCGAAAGTGTCACTTAGGATTTCATGCAGTTCTTCCGTGAAGAAAGAACCCCTTTCTTCCACCATGTACAGGTGTAGTTCAACTACGACCTTTTATAATACACTACTTTTTTCGTACATACCGTTTTAAATATAGTATATCGTAAAAATAAATTATAAAATTATTGTTGTAGGTCTAGGAACAACACAATCTCTGAGGTCGTGTGAAACTGAAGTTGCATAGTGGTGCGCTGGTGGTGCGCAGGTGTGACTTGACAAGAGGCGCTTCACTTTCTCTTCCTGACATTTCATAAGAATGTACGAAACGTACGAAACTAATTTTTTTATCGTTCTGTTTAGGTAGAAGACGTATTATTTTATTTATTCGGTTAATCTGACAATGAATTCTTCCGTTGTCCTCATAAGTAGTACGTAATTTTACTGTTCGTTTTTACATGTGGTAGTCTTCTATATTCTATCATCCAGCTATCATCTGACATACGATCACGGTCGAATGGCGTATCAAGAAGACCAAATGAATTTATCCAAATAGTTATTTGATGGGTTTTTAATAAATTAAACACACTAGAGGACCTCAGAAATAAAGCTTTTCCGTAATTTGTGGTCCTATCGTAATTTTCATTACACTATGATTGACAAAGTTGAGGACAATGTAGCGACATGTGATTTCCAAGAAACTGGAACACTGGGTTCTGCCGATTCTACTATTGAGAAATTGGACGAATGCCACCAGTATTTGGAAATAACTAGTTGTCAGGTAACCAATTTTTTTTTATATTAATGTACCATTATAATTTTACAAAAGTGTCCATTTTTAGATCTTTACACTTTCAAATTCGTGGTAAGGATTCTGTATAATGTGACATAGTCAATTTATTTGGCCTGTCATTAAAGTTTCTGAATTGTTAAATTTTCTTTCCACTAATATTTCAGTTGATCTATTTATCTTTAAATAGTAGTAAATGTATTGAAGAGGTTATGTGAGCCTTTTGTTGCTACTGCTTGTATATTTTCACGTGTTTCTATTATGATGGAAGCACTGAATATCATCATTAAATCAAGTTGATTATTATATCTGTATTGTATTTTTTTAGTGTCATATTTATTCAGCTGTTTCTTCTATAAAGAAGAGCAGATTTTGTTGTAATGTTGGGAACTTACTAAGAGAACTATAATTCTGTCTTGCATCATTTTTTAATTCTTCTTTTTTTAGGTGCAATCTGAAATCCGAGGTTCATTTGAAAGATTGATTAATGCCCTGCAAGCTCGTGAAAAACAGCTTCTGAGACAAGTTGATGTGTTTCAGAGTCGTCATATTTCTTTACTACAGTCGAAAGTTGGAAAGTGTGATGAAACGTAAGGACAACTATTGTATCACTTGAATTCTCTTAACAGTTCTCAAAATGTTTTCATTAGCCTTGAAAAGGTGAAAATTGTCTACCTTAAATATTTTGTTAGTAATAGGATTTTTGTATTAGGTCTTCTTTATCTACTGTCCCTGACATCGAAGTGTGTTTGGATGATGAACAAACATTAGTGGAGCGAGTTATGTCGTTTGGCAAAGTTACTGTAAAAGGTGACACGTACAATGTATTGGATCAGTTTTCCGATGTATACAGGTATGAAAACATATATTCGTTTCATGTCACAACAAATTTTTCTGAATAATTTGTTCTTTTAAATTGGACTATGTTAACTGCAGAAGATGTATATGATCAGAATTGGTATGGTGCTTTTTAATATCATTTGTCGAATTTATCTGATCTATCTAAATTATTTTATATTTTCTTTGAGCACACGTAAATGAAACCATACACATGACATTAGCCCTCCCGAACATTTAAAAGTGTGATTTTTTTGCTTGATTATTGTGCACTTTGCACCCTTCAACACAACTTATGGTCACCTAGTGCAAAGGGAAATGAACCTTGCCATTAGGGGAGTCTTGAATAAACATGTGGGGGTATCTTGAAGCAAAATTTTATTTTGACGTATATCAAAACACAGAACTTATGGTTAGAAGGAAGTTCCCCACTAACAATGCCTTGCAGTGTACATTAGAAGTTCATGTAGAAATACCAAATAGGATTCTCTCGAAGTTGGGAGATTTTAAAATTTCATTCTTAAAATTATTGGAATTTTTGTCTTTTATTACTGAATGTTATTAAAAAGCTTTCTTACCAATTTATGTTGTATAATAAGTTTTCTTTCTGTTTACATTTCTCATCAGGAATGTGCTGTTGTTGCGATCCCACATGAAAGGCAGCAATCAAAGTTTTCATTGTACTGAGCATGCTGCTTCATATTAATTAGTTGAAAAACCTATCATAGTATTTTTATATGAACTTTTTGAAACAGAATTCTGAAATGTATAAAATGTCGGCATAACTATACTCTTATGGTCAAGTAATATTTGTATGCAGTTACAAAACTGGTTCTTCTGATAAAAATTTCAGTATATGATGCGCACCTAGTACATAAAAAGTCTTTATGAAAAGTATTAATTATGCTTTGAAATTCCAAGCCATTTCAATCACATAGAAAATTGATCAAGAAAAATATTATATTGTTTTTCCTTTTATCATATTGGAGTGTCTTTACTCTTTCTGCACCTACTTTAAATATGTATACTCCCAAGGAAGATGGTATATCCTGAGTTATAGAACCAAAGCTTGTCAGAAGCTCACAGTGTTCAATTGGTCAGAATTATCTATAGCCCCATGTTGTCCCAGGTCATCCTCGGGTCTTCCTTCAGGCTGAGGCAGTTTTATCTACGCCCCCAGGCAGCATTGGGACACTCAAAATCATTAATACTTTTGTTGTAGCTTGTCTTAAATTTTGAGTGATTTAAATATAAATACTATTAAATAACTATGTTTTTGGAATAATAAATTGGTAACAGCATGTTTTTGATTCATAACAGTTCTATAATCGTCTATTGAAATTTATTTTTTTTAAGTGTGTTAAATACTCCGTAGATATTATAACAAGTAGCTGATTGTTTTGTGGATGTATGTCATGATTTTGCTTTGGGGTACTAGAATGTTAAATTCACCACTGTCTTTGGGCCCTTTGATTGTAATTAAAGAGTAAATAAGTTTGTTGCCCTTCATGTGGTGGTATGTAATTTTTTTTACCATAAAATATTTATGGAGTATTGATGAAGGAAAGAATCTTCTGAAACATGTTTTAATAGTGACTAATTTTTTGTGAAGTTGAAGAGTGTTAAATGATGTTATTTGTTCACTGTGATTCAAACTGAATTGTCATTGTTTGTGGTTTTGTAGGATTGAAGAGTACCAAAATGTTAAGGAGGATCATATGAATCTGTTGAAGTCTGTTTCTCAAAGTGAGGGAAGTGAAGGAACCATCAAATTTGTTTTAGCTCCAAGTTCCAAATGTATTAATTTGGCCAGAAATAAGGTATTAATTTAATCTTTTAGTTTGCTTGCTTTAGTTTTGAAAATTTTGTTGTAACTTGGTACAGTAATTATTTTTAATGTGAAAGTCATTAACTTGGTTTTTTATAATATTAGTTAATCTGTACATTACTGAGACATCTGTCTGTATTATCTCTTATTTTATCTCAGAATTTTTACCTTGCCTTTTGTCTGGTCCAATCCACTAGTGAGGATAATCCCTTGTTTGATCTCGTGACATATTTATTAGGCTCTTGAGGAAGAAATTCAGGTGGTTACCATTACTGCAGTGAAAAGTATTGCAGGTTTCAAAAAGTGAACACCACATGGCATAGAATGGAACAGGAAAATTGTGTGGTTAGTTTTCAGTGGGATGGGTAATTTATTTTGTATTGACTGCTTAACATGAAAGTTACATAATTTCTGCTGTACTTGTAGTCTGATTTGCTGATGCAATAAAGACATCAAAGAAACTAATATAAGTTGCACTATTTATTATTAGTATTTCCTAAAATATTAAATCCATTTTTGAGTTGGTCAAAATCATTTTGTTTCATGTGTAATTCATAATTTTTTCTTGTGAAATATTCTGGTAAAGTATTAATGCATTTTTATTGAATTGATCCTGGAATATTGGAGACACTGCTGCCTTAAATTCCAAATACATTTTATTCATCTCTAAATGTTACAGATCTTAATAGGAATCTATAGTTACTTTATTATTTTAAAATGTACTATTAATCACACAGATTTATAGCATAAGATTTATTATTCACAATGAAATTTTCTGCAGAAGTTTTCTTTGTACCACTTTAAACCAGATTGTCATTTTTGTTTTTACACTGACTGTGTGGTGTAAATTTCTACACACACTTAAAACCTTTGAATAGCAATTAGTATAAAGATTCATTTCAGTAATTACTATCAAATAACTTTTTTTTTCTTTTTTTGTGGGGCTTTAAGGGCTTGTCAACAGCAAGGTCATTAGAGCCCATGCTATCAAATAACAACAACAACAACAACAACAACAACAAAATATAGTTAATGATTCCGTTTTTAAAAGATTGCTTAATTGGTGGTACGTGGCCACATGCTCCTGCTTGCGAAATCATTTTGTGTGGCCTCCAAGGCTTTCTCTTTATTTGGTTTACAAAACTTTTTTTTTCAGGGGACTTATTGATCTCCAGTGTTCTACACAAAACATTCTTTTCTAAGTTTGTTTATTTTTATTATTTTTCAAAAATCAATTCTATTTAACTTTGAAGGAGTTTTTGTTGTAGTCAATGCAGGATAATTAGCAAGAAACATGTATATTGATAGGCAAAATTGCCTACAACTACAACTATATATATATTTTTTATGTACTGTTCCGTTTCCGGCAGTATTCATTAAACACCCGAGCTGGAAGGAGCGTGTGTGTCTTATTCATGTTAATCGCCTTTATCACTTCTAATCGCTGGACTAGCCACTGGTATATACTTATAACAGATCTCGCTACTGGGCTAACTCAGACTCACTCTCACAGAAAACTACTCCAATGATTCCGAGTCCTTTTCAGGTTCACTGTGCTTGACAAAAATCACATTACGAGAATTGTATGATCATATCTAAACCATGTGATCGTATCTGGCATTCTTCTGTAGTAATTCTTCAACTATAGAATTTTTAATGAGAATTTTTTTGTGCTAATAGAGAATTGTTGAACTGAGGTACATTTTTTTCTGTTTTACCATACTAGGTATGTGTATAGGAATGTGTGTAAATCATTATTTAAATTATTGGAAAGGTTTATGCGACATTAGATTTGACAGCTTAAGAAGTTTTGGAAATTTATTATTTGTGAAGGTTTTAGAGTGTCTTTTATAATGGTGGTGAGAACATTGATCTCTTTTGTATTGTTTGCAGGAATCAACCAATAGAACACCCAGTACTCCTCAGAGTGAAGTTGAAATTAGTCTCAAAGAAGGCAATCACACTCCTCCCATTAACGATTGGCTGCAAAAAATAAAAGCGGAGACTGAAACTGAACCAACTGTTGGTGAAGTGGAGAAAACTATATCTCCTCAAGAAGAACTTAGTAATTTGTAAACTTTTTTTTTTATGTGCACAAGTTATGTCAATTAAGTACTGAGGTTTCCTGTGCTTGCGGTTTTGTGCTTGAGTGTGAATGAGCTATTGCTGGTAATTTCTTTGATATGGTGTGTGACCAGAGAGTGAGAGGAAAAGTTGAGTGCATGTTCGTATTTATAAAAAATGTGAATGTATAAAATAATTTTAATTTGACTATGGTGTCCAAGTTTGCGAGAACTGAAGCAGAACCAATTAATTAAATGCCTTACAGCTTTTGATGTGCACTTTGTAATTTTTAATAATTTTTTAAACTGTAACAGATCATGTTGTCTGAAAAAGGGAATGTACAATGTTTTCTCTGCATTAATGCATTTTTTTATGCTTTATTGTCAAAGTCTAAAAGACAATACTTGGAAAATAAAAAATGACAAAAAATTATTTTTAAATTTTATTATTATTATTATTATTATTATTATCATCATCATCATCATCAGTACTGAGCGCCATTGAGTCACATTTCATCATGGGGTTACTCACTACTCTCTTGTGACATGTAGGTTGTAGACATAATTCAGATTGTTAGGTGTAGGGATGGGCAAATAATTCAATCCTTCTGAATGCAATTGAACTTTCTTGGTTTTGGTTGGTTGGGGTCAGTTTGAAGTGGTGAAACCTGTTACCCGAAGACAGATCGATTTAATGAACAATGTTGGTTTTTGTGATCATCAAAACAGTATAAAACATCTTGATCTTCCAGAATTTGTATAATTTTCATTTAAAGTTAATTTATTTTATAAATATGAGCATTAAAAAATTGAATATGTATTAAAAACTTGAGACTTTTTTAATCTTCAAGCAGAACACGTGTTAAGCTCAATACTACTAGTGTACCCATTTAAGGTATGGGAGACTGAAATCGTCAGTTCTTGTAGATTACCTCAATTATATTAATTGAATAACACACTGTCTCTGTCACAATTATGCAGAGCTGGAGCCAGACTTCCCTCTGTTACAGACCATCTGTGGATGAACTTCTAGTTTTGGACATAAAGATACATGTTTATGCTTTGTCACTCAGTGGTGTTATTAATGCTGAACATTTGAGCACATTTTCAGTAATCTCCAAGCAAGACTTAAACCTGCAACTTTCTTACTTCACCCTACCGAACCATCCTGACAACTATTTAGCTTAGTTCACATTTTAGCTCATTCCTTGTGAAACAATGTATCAATCACATTACCTCCTTGTATTACTTACCAATTACCACTCAACGTAATGCTTTCACTGTGCTCTTGGAATGAATCAACAATTTTATAAACTAATTCTTAAAGTGGCTATAAAACAAAGAATTGTTTCCGTGTTAAATGTTGCCAGGGTTTGTTATGGATATTTGCTCCTGTAATCACAAGGAATAACCAATCAAATATAATGTGACTGAATGGAATTTCAGAATAACACATTATAGTATTAAGTTTTTCAACACTAGTAGTAGTGAGATTTTTTTTTTTTTTTTTT
>NNCF01126370.1:80289-127355 GCA_002313205.1 Laupala kohalensis | reverse complement strand
GGCAGAGGCGGATTCAAAAATTTCAGCAAAAGTTCCTAGATAAGATAAAAAGTTAGCTGCGAGTTATAATACATATATAATGTCAATATGTTTGTAATTTAACGCAAATATGTTTGTAAATTTAAATGTACAAGTTATTATGGTTTAATTTTCTTAAAATACAAGGAAATGCTGTTGGGGATATTCATTTTAAAGTTCAGATTATTGAGCGAGGAATTCCGCAATTCTTGGTTCGTCAACGCATANCGACATATAGTCCGAATGAAACTGGAATAGGATTGCGGGACGGCATTGTTGCCTCTTTTTGCGTTGTCCGCCCACAAACTATAAACTCTGAATGACAACGCTGGGGGTCATTGGCTCCCGCAGGGAGGGGGAGAGCGAAGGAAGTTAGGAAAGGTGGATCAATATGAATATTAAGCCGAAATCCGATACTAAAAATTGTTAAAGGAAAGTAAACATTTTTGCATTTCTATATTTTCTAATTGGATTGTTCACCTCATATGCTTCGTCGGGTCGGGTCAGTGATGCGAGCGCTCCTCATGGGTTAAACGGGATTGTGCGGGTACCATTTGTTCGACGCATTCTGCCCCTGAGCTGTCCTCTGAAAAGTTACCAAATTTGGGAGATCTGCCAACCTACTCAATTGATGCCCCCTATGTCGTATACTACTCGACTTGGTGATATTTCATCTTATACGTTGTATTCACTACCACCAAACTTGACGAAATAACTCTAGGAGAGCCAGTCCTTAAAATACTCTTTTTTATCCTTTGTAGTGTAACACTAAATTAACATTCCTATTAAAACACATCGCGTAAATTATCCAAGAAGTCTTAATTTATCAATCTACTTTCAAGTTTCTACGAAATTCATTTTACGATAGTCTTTGTTGTTTCCATAGCGTTGGTACGCACGTAAGGTATGTGTAAGTTCTACCAAATGATGATTTTAATATCAAACGACAATCACAAGCAGTCCAAGTCTTAACGAGTGTGGGGTTTTTGTTCTAAAATATTGGTGGTGGCTGCACTGAAACACCACTCGAGTCCGACATCTTTGTTTTTTTAGTGCCCAAAACTGTCGATAACTTGAGTATACTGTGGTATACTGGAAGGGCACTTTTCATAATGTGGCCGAGGCCCAGTCTATTCTCATCATGCCGCACACTAGGGGAGTTTTCACCTCACGATTGCCAAGCGAACGTTGCTTTTGGCGTCTTTTCTAATTGTGTGTTAAAAATTCGTTCCGTTAATAGTGTATAGTGTTTAGAAAAATAACAAACATAAAAGTAGTTGATAAATGCTCACTTACTCAGATTCTCGAGAATACACTCGTATATCACTTCCTTTTCCGGATATACCCCTTAAACTTACGATGTCAACTCCCCAATGGAAAAAATTTCTAGGGACTTTATGTGGCAACGGTTCGTCTGTCATTCTTCGTCCTGACGAGTCCCTTTGACATCATGCCAATACGCAATATACTGTTTCAGTTTTATTCAGACTACAGGGTCAGCACCCGTTCACCGTGCAATGTTATACCTCGGGTGACGCTTACACCTGACGAAATACGCTGAATGTGTATACGTGCATACTCAAACAATGCAATA
The DNA here is from genome assembly GCA_002313205.1 of Laupala kohalensis. Lineage (NCBI taxonomy): Eukaryota > Metazoa > Arthropoda > Insecta > Orthoptera > Trigonidiidae > Laupala > Laupala kohalensis. Next base: position 125,743 of record NNCF01126370.1, on the reverse strand, counting down.
TGGCTGCCTAACGCGAATTGTCTAATACGAACGAGCTGCCAAACACAAAAGCCACTATTTGCTGTAAAAAAGAAAGAAAAGAAGATAATAACGTAACAAACTGAGAAAGCAAGGCAATAGTCGTTCCACACACTCGATGCACAAAGAATAGAATAGCGCCACAAGAGCAAGTGATTTGAATTGATGGCCATATTCGGCGATAGATTTATATTTTAAAAAGTCCAAAAGGACTGCCAACATAACGCGAGGTACACGTATTATGGTCGTTATGGACGATGACGAAGTAAAAGCATTGGCTACGCTGTGTACAAGCCCTGTTAGACTGTGCCAAGCCTGTTAATGACTGGCAATAAATAAATTAATAATTTATTGCCAAAAGAGCAGTTACAAACTGTCTACGATCACTTTGAGAACAACTAATTGACTGCAACTATTTGACAATAAACTAATAAACACATTTTTTCCAATTTATTTAAATCTTACTTTATCTTACACTATCGTTCAAAACTCAATTATTATATCATAATTTATTTAACCCCGTCTTCAACAATGTCATTCCGGGGTACACTGCGTCCGCGTTCATGCTTCCTTTTTTAGGTTGTTTTCTTCGTTTAAGTTGAGGTGATGTGATTCTATGAAAAAAACTGCAAATTTTATATCTTATGCGTAAAGTGGATTGGAAAGATTTTGGGGATTAATGTTGCTTTCACTGTTCGGAAGTTGCCTGGAACGTTTCTCCTGTCCCCACTTTTCCTCTAACTCATGTGTGAGTGCGAGATGCCTACTACGCATTTCGTTTTGAGGTGACCGGGACATCCACACGCGATTCTAGAACCTGGAAGGAAAAGGGAACCTCGGAAAATAATATCGATTTGATCCGCAACCACGGCATCACATTCTCATTGTCCCCTTGTCTCAGACAAATAAGCTCTTTCATGCTATTCCCGTTCCTGATTGTTGGATCTTAATCGGTCGGTGTATTACTTTACTAGTGTTGTATCGTAAAGAAACTTCGTCGCAGTGAATTTTCGAGAAGAGAGCTAAAATGAAAATTGTAAAACGAAAATAATTCAGTATTCTATGTGCGACTACGGCTAGATAAATCCGACGAGCCAAAACGAAAATTAGTTGTTCTTTCAAGATGTATGCAAACTTGGCATTATTTTGAAATGTTTCCGAGAATTTCTGAATGTGAAAGGTTCCGAAGTATTCGAACATTTACAATGTAACAAACAGACCGGGTGTCCATAGCGAATCGCAATACAGTCTAAATCCAGACTGGACAGACAATGTTACTATCCGTGGACAGGGTTGGTACCTCTATTCGAACCCCAGGACAAAGTGTCTGACATCTGGTGGTGAGAGACTAAACCGACGTTTACCGGGTAAGTTGGTCTTACTGCTTCCTCTCTCGCATCTGAAGTGAAGCTAGAGCCGTTTGGTCGTTCGTTGAGACTGTTAGTGTCTTGTTCGTATACGTAACTCGAAATAATTGGGCATTGCTGTTCCTGAATGTTAAAACCGAGGGGGATGTTATGGTTTCTCAGAAATCTAAATGAGCGAAATTTGTGGAGAAATGAATGAAATATAAATAAACTAGTGACTGATAACATAAGCATTCTTCCGTAACCAGGAGAATTTTGAGATGTATTATCCCAACACTTGACACCGCTTACCCCTCTTTAATCGGACGGGTATTTTTGGAATACGTTCTTGAGTGTTAAAAATCTCTGTACTTTCCGTCAATACACTTCAGACGCTCAAGACTCAGCGTCACTCACGGCAGATGGTGGCTACCATTGGTGCAGGAGACCTGTCGAACATAAGACCAGATTGCATCGGTATTCGCTCGACAATGCAGCCTCCTAGCTGTAGAGCGGTGATTCGAATAACCGGGACGGTTGCAAATTACTTTGACAAGTAGTTCAAAATGCAACCGCTGGGTAGCGCAACAGTATTACTCCTGCCGGAGTGAGTCTAGAGAGAGTGTGGCCGATCTACCTACCACCCAGATCCGCCATGTTACAATCAAAGTGGCGCGTGATTCAAATACACTAACGTAAGTAGAAAATGATTGTTTCACGTGATACACCACAAGGTAGCTCGCTAGCCAAATGCTTGCCTGACACTCCCGAGACAACACATGACGGGGGCAGCGGCGGCGGCGGCGGCCACGACTGCTTGTAAAACTAAAACGTTTGTAAAATCTAAACTATTCGTCAAATTTTACGATTTCAAGACAGTTTTCAAATTTCTTGAATGCACAAAACACAAAATGTATTTAATTGGATTAGTATCCATTTTTATATACTCGAGTTGCTCTTAAGTTGAAATATTTTAACACATCTTTTTTTGAATAATTTTAATTAACGCTTGAAGATAGACAAATGATACCGCGAATTTTTTTGTAGAACTCTTTGAGGCAAACAATATTGCCATTCATTGTTGCCACCTATCTTTAATCGTTTAGGCAGCGCTTGCAATAACCTCTCTTCGAATATTGATTTCTCCCCCGACTTGATTGATATCGTTATTACCTATTACTTGTGATACGTAAGATAACAAAATATGTACGCAAATCTTGCCAGAGAACATATCTACGAATTGAAAAAAGAATCACGAAATTCGGATAAGTGGTTCTCGAGTTTTACGAGGTGTAATAGGTTTGCTGTCCGATAGACATTAAAGTGATATGAATTGATTGAATTCAATTGCCATGTATCTTGGAATTTTAAATTCGCTCCGCATTGAAGGTAGAATGGAGCAGCCAATCAGAAACGTAACGTGCATCGGCCACACTCTGACTCCTGCTCCTCCTCTCCCCTCACCATTTATTCCCGTCCTTCCTAGGTCTCCTACAATTTTATAGTTCAAATATTTAGTTACACTTGATTCATATTGTTTTACTCCTGTAAATATAATGAAATAATGAATATTGATCGATTTCATCTTAATATACCACAAACAAGGATCCGAAATGAATATATTATAATAAATATTTCGATGGTGAGGAAACAAAAAGCTAGAATGACATAATGATAAAACTTGTGCAAATCAAGAGCACGTAAATGGTTATAAATAATTGATACAATATTTTTGCAAACACATTTGACTGATCAGTATTAAGAGGATAGTTTAAAATAATTTAAAATCAAGAGAACATTGTTGCGAAGTCAACAAAGGAACAATTTCATAGTGACCGAACGACAAACTCATCAAAAGATGCTGCAGCTTCTTTTAAGTTAAAAAAAACTTCAATAATATTTTCAATTCAACATAATAATTATAATATTAAAATATATAACCTGTATGAGTAAATGAGGAGGTATAAGTATTAATGAAAATGAGTAATGTATGTTTTGTTCGAGTAACGTTGCTGTATAAGAAACATTAATGTATAAGTACCTGAAAACTGGTCTGAATTTGATTCGATTTGAACTATGAATAAATGTAACAAAATTATTTATATACAGTGACGATATGTAGCTTGCCCCAAATCTCATATGCCTCTTCGGACACCCTCGTTACTTGTTCTACGCGCCACCGCGGAAACGAGTTTTGGCTGACAAGCTAATAAATGCCACGAACATTCCGTACATCACTAAACACAAATTTGAAGCCCCGATTATTCTTTATCGTGAGACTTATTATTTCTGGATTATGCAAATTCTTTATTATTGCTATGACACATCCTTCCATGGGTAAGTTTACTTTACTGTGAGCACCAAAGTTTGTGTCTGAAGCACATAATGTGTGAAGGAAAAAAACCCGAGGACTTTGCTTTAATAATCATCCTCCTGTATTTTCTCAAATCAGTGATTACCTGTAGAGACCTACATGTAAGATGTTACATGTGAGATGTTACCTACATGTAAGATGTTACATGTGAGATGTTACCTGTAGGTCTCCTGGTTACAATTACTTGGTGAAATACGAAAGCCAATTACCAACTTCGATACATAATATGTGTCGATGGAGTAAATATCGATATATCGTTGCCACCAAATTTCGCTTCATTTCCTAGCCGACTTCAACGAGAAACGGTAATACGTTCAGCGAGATTACCCGGCACATCTGCGCTTGTACTTTGGATAGCTGTATTCATCTGTATGAAAGTAGTTTGGTTTTGAAGCCAGCTGTGATTTTGTGAGGTGTAAGATTTTTTTCATGCTGACGTAAATCATTTTGCTTGCACCTTCGGTTTGTTTTCTTGTTACCAGTTTGTAAAAATACTACACAATCCATAATGGATGAGAAATTCGAGGTGGTAAGCTCTTATTTAGGACTGTTTTCTCTTGCATATGTTTAATTAATCGTGTTTGGATGTTAATTGTGTTTCGATGTCTGTATCATGGAAGGATTGGGGTAATGAGAAGTTACAAAAGGCTCAGAAGCAAATTGACGATAACCCTTATGACTTGGAAGCTTGGAGTTTGCTTATTCGAGAAGCCCAGACCAAATGGATCGGCGAAATGAGAGCTTTATTTGAAAAGTTGGTTACAACTTTTCCTAGTGCTGGAAGATACTGGAAAATATATATAGAACAAGAGGTGAGTACAAACTTCTCATACATCTTGTGGATTCTCATACATCATCCAAATTGTTATCAGGTTTAAAATTACCAGTATTTGGATGAAGAAACACATACATGTAAATATGGGTAATATTAAGGTACATTAGTCTTCTTGTTTGTATTCAATGTATCTCCAGGAAAAAAAAATTAATTTTATGACTGTCCACGCACAATTGGAAAGCAGTTCCAATGAGAAGCTTTATGTAAGAAAAATTAAGATTAACATTCACCTCTAAGTTTTGGTGTTTCACGATAGTCATTACTGTTATTTTCCTGGATGAGGGATATTATTACTTTAGAGATAACAAAGTTCGCTTTTTTTTCTTCCAAGTATAAGTTAGACATATTTATATAATGGTAAGACTATAATTATGAATGAGAAAAAAACAGGCCAGATGTTGATAAGAAGAATTGAACATAGTGTTCACATTTAGCAATTATATTATTTGATGATGAATAAATAGGCCAATTAGAATTAGTGATAAAAATTTTCATACCAGATGGTTCTTAATAAATCATTGGTTTTTAGTACTATGTTTAAAATGTTTATTGATGTTTATAGACAAATGTTGTGTAGTGAGGGTGTTTTATTGAAATATAATAGGGAGATCAGTTATGTTTAGAAAAAAATTGATTTTGGATTGTCTTGATGTACTTTAAAAATTATACAATATTGTAGTAATGAAGTTATAATTGGTGCTCACAGTGTAAACAGCTACCTGGGCTCGTTTATACTTTGTATGAACAATTATTCTATACTTAAGAATACTATATCTTAGACGAGAGTTGTGTATGGGTTTTGGGAAGTTAAGCAGATGGTGCAGTGAATAGAGCCTCTGAGGTTACAACATGAGATCTTGGTTTCAATCCTGGCCCTATATTTTTACCTATTCAGAGGTAAATTCTTACATCATTGTTGTTTCCTCTGTGTATAGGTACACGGAATAAAATAAGACTTTTGAGCCATTTCATTCATTATATAAATATTATATATGAATTCTGTGAATTATCTTTTATATGGAAATTTTATTAGTGTAAAAACTAATCATAAATTGATATAAAATAAGGAGGCAAGCTACTTTCTTTGTGGTACCATTTTAAGAGTATTTAAAACATTCAAACTATATTAAAATGGTTTTTATTTGTTGGTTTCTTGACTTAAATGTGTTCAGTTACAATTTTATTTATGTATTACAATTTTTCATGTGTGTTTATATGAGTACTGAAAATGCCCCCCTCAAACAGCAGTGTGTTGTGATCCCATAACATTGGGTCCGTGGTTTAAAACCACCATCTGCTAAAATATTTTTGCCTGGGACTATTATGATGACTGTGAGAGTAATAAATATAGTAGGTATAAGTGAGAGTAATGAATATACGTGAAACCTCCCCCTTACGAACTCCCGCTAAACGAAAACTCCGATTAACGAAATGTCATTGGTCCCGTCAAATTCCTATTATATAGCATTAGGAAAAACTTATTTTCCACGAACTCCCACTCTGCGAAATAAAATTTCGGTCCCGTTCTATAAAATTTACCTCTTGTTAACGAAATGCCCCGGGAAAAGTCAGTACGTATTAGTTTTCGTGCAGGCGGACATTATTTTTTAAATACGGAAGCCCAGCCGGAGAGATCGGATGAAAGAGCCAATCAGGAGCGTCCTTTGACATCCAACTGTTCCCTCCACGTGGTTCTCTCGCTCGATTGTTCCGCGTCTCCCTGTTAACTTGTTTCACTGTGTTACCCGATTCGTTTGACCTTACTTTTTAAAAATTGATTTATTCTTTCGACTTGATGTGTTTACGTGCGCAACGTATTTGCCACTTCTTACGAGTCAGTAAATTAGTTTATTGTCCTCCACGTGGTCATACGCAGTCTGTACTGTTTTTTGACAATAAATTTATTAAATATCCCGTAGTGTTATCTGCACGTGGTTATTTGTCGAAGAGCGTTTCTTCTACACCAAATTACCATAGTGATTAGGTGATAAATTAGTTATGTTTCGAATCAGAGACTAATTTGCGATTATGTCCTTGGTTGTTTTTGCATCAGCATATAGAAATTATTTATTTTGGCCCCTAGTGGACGCTACCCGCAAATCACCGCTTTACGAACCTCCGTTGAGCGAACGTCAAACATTTCGGTCCCTTGAGTTTCGTTATTGGGAGGTTCTACTGTAATAGTATTGGTATGAACAAGATTAATGCTCAGAACACAATGTAATCACAAAATTCTCACTCATAAATCTGTGAGTCTCTGCTGATTGCTATAAATTCAAGGGTGTAACAAGAAATTCATTTTGGGGGTTGTCCATGCACGATGAAGTCTGGGGATCCTCTCATATAAGTTTTTTGAAAATATGATACATGTATACACTTCAAGTGAACTGAAGACCCTAAAGACACTTCCAGAAACTATTGTGTGATAGGAAGAAATATCTAATAATTCATTATATTTACAACAACCCCTCCCATGTGATCCACCAATGACCTAAACTGATATCTAGGATAAATGTGACATAAGAATTGTAACAATGTGTATTTTAGAATCTTACATTTCTATTTGTTTTAAGTTATTTGTTGTAAAAATAAAACATAATATCCTATATTATATATATGACATAATATCCTTTTGGTAAATTTGAGTGCCCAGACGCCCATGACTCTCTCTCGCGATGCCACTGCTCTCGCTGAAATTTCAAATAAGTGGGATGAGAACTACCCACCCAGGGGTCTTATGGTTCCCTGTAAGTCAAGAAGATATGGATATTCACCTTAGAACCACAGAATAATTTGGTCAGAATTAAGAAATCTGTTAGGTGTTTTATACCAGTTTTTAAAATACTTTGATGAATGTATTATTGCTAAATTTTCAGCTTCGGGAACATTGCTAGGTTGGATGTTTAAAATTTTTACATTTTCCTGAAACCTGTCGGGGGGAAAAAACTAGTCCTTTACAAATGTCAACCTATCAGTGAATTTTTTAATAATAATAATCATAATTGTGTTGTTACTATATAAAAATTCATCCAAATTATTTTTTTAAGGAAAAAAGATACAATTATTCATTTTGAACGTCTTTTTATTTCTTACGTGATCTTGAATTCACAATTTCAGAGTACCTACTCAGGGAGGGAAATTTCCGTTGTCTGTAGCCAGGTGAAAATTGTGATGAACCGGGACTCAAACCCGGTACGCTCTGCTTTGGTTGCAGGTGTGATACCACTGCACCTGCTTGGCTCGACTCCCATAATCTGTACACAACATCCACCTGGCCTGATCCAGTGAACCTTTGTCACCCCCCATACAGAAATAAGTGACCTCGTGCAGCTCCCTATATTGAAAGCACTTACACCCGGTTTCCACATACCTATATATTGGATGTGATTTTGAACTCGCAACTTCCAAGTACCTTACATGATATTTGAAAAATGAGTTTGTGCTCACCTTATACATTGATCAATGTACATTATGATCTTAATTTTTATGAAATTTGGTGTATTGGAAATAAGAAAAAATCAGAAAGAAATCTGTCCAGCTATAAAAGTACTACTTGTGAATCTTTAGTGGGTAATACAGTAATAATACAGGACCATTCAGTAATAAACAAAATAAATTATCAATATACACATTTGGTTTCTTAATATTCACTGTGTAAAATTGAATGCAGTTTTCTTTCTCATGGAAGTTATAATAACGGAACATGCAATTTTTCCATGTTGCTTGTATTCTAGAAATACAAAGAAAGTATATTTCTATATTCCTGTGTTACAGGTGTAATTTATTATTAAGGGTGTTAAGGTTAATTATTAAAATAATTAATTAAGGGTGTTACGGTTGATTGAGTGAAATGTGGATTTTCAAGTTATCACTATTTTTACAATATATCACAAACTAATTTAGATAAATTGGTTTCCTTGCATCAACATTGTTAATTCAAATATCCACGTATGTGTTTGTGGGGCTGTTGGTGTTTTGATTATAATGGGTGTGAAGGAGTGTAAATTGCTAACAATGTCGTATTGTACTTTCTCTATATTTCGCAGACTAATTGAGATATCAGTTTTTACGTAAACTAGTTGATTTATCCAACTTTGGTCTGGTCATAAGTGATTTAATACATACAGAAAATTTTGCAGAACTAGTAATTTTAAAACAAAGCTAATATCAAATGAAATAACACATTACGCTAGTTAAAGCATAAATGATATTATGGCTATGAGAATATCACTAAGTATTTTGTAACTTAACAATTGATTTCAACAAATAGTACTAATTGTGATACAATATTTAATATATTGTAAAATAAATAAATAAATAAACATGATTGTCAAGTTTCATTAGTGGCGTAAGGAAGAATAGTCCTTGTAAATGCAACTGTCTTCATGTGTGGTGTTTTGTTTTAAATATTGAAAACAAAATAACAAGATGAGTGGAACTAACCAACTATCAGTGTACATTTTTAGCTTTAATACCAAAGTAGAAATAACCAACTATCAGTGTACATTTTTAGCTTTAATACCAAAGTAGAAATAACCAACTATCAGTGTACATTTTTAGCTTTAATACCAAAGTAGAAATAACCAACTATCAGTGTACATTTTTAGCTTTAATACCAAAGTAGAAATAACCAACTATCAGTGTACATTTTTAGCTTTAATACCAAAGTAGAAATAACCAACTATCAGTGTACATTTTTAGCTTTAATACCAAAGTAGAAATAACCAACTATCAGTGTACATTTTTAGCTTTAATACCAAAGTAGAAATAACCAACTATCAGTGTACATTTTTAGCTTTAATACCAAAGTAGAAATAACCAACTATCAGTGTACATTTTTAGCTTTAATACCAAAGTAGAAATAACCAACTATCAGTGTACATTTTTAGCTTTAATACCAAAGTAGAAATAACCAACTATCAGTGTACATTTTTAGCTTTAATACCAAAGTAGAAATAACCAACTATCAGTGTACATTTTTAGCTTTAATACCAAAGTAGAAATAACCAACTATCAGTGTACATTTTTAGCTTTAATACCAAAGTAGAAATAACCAACTATCAGTGTACATTTTTAGCTTTAATACCAAAGTAGAATAATGTCACTTGTTTTAATTTGACCAAATAACTCCTTTTATTTAAGTTTGTGAATATCAAGTGGTGCTCTTTATGAAGATACATGCATGGTGTACCGTAGGGGTTGGGATAAAGTAATGAGGAAGGTTTGAAATAAAAGTACCATTATTTTGCATTAAGTGAGGGAATGGGGGTTGAGGTGTTTTTCTAAATTCTCGTGTGGACTAATTTTCCTTTTATTTTTGAATGTCTTGTCCGCAAATTTTCATCAAGCAGTGCTGAACCTAAATTCTGCTTTAAGAATTATGTGATGGGGGAGGATTTTTGAAATCACAAGTAGACTTTGATCTTTCTATTGTTTAAAAGTTAAGTGTGCACAATTTTAACCCAAAGTTCCCAAATTCTTTCTCATGGCTCGGGAATGAGTGTGGTTTTTCAAATCTCATGTTGACTGTGATCTTCCTCATATGTTTTTTGTCATATGTGCAACACATCACCAATAATTCTTAACTTCTGCCCAAGAAGTACCCAACCCAACAATCTGGCTCCAGAAGTACTGAACATATGATTCAAGTAAAAAAAGGGTATTGTTTTTTTCTTTCAAAATATCGTGGAGAGAGAAATCATCCTATTATATTGAACATCAAATGTGCAAAATTTTATCAAAAAAGTGTATAATAAGATTAAAGATAAGGGGTGTGAAGGATCTGAAGATTGTTTTTCAGAATAACGTGTTTATGGTAGTTTTCCTCTTGATTTGAACGTCATATACCCAAAATTGTTATAAAAGTACCCAAGTTTTGCAGATTTAACAGATTGAAATTATTTGAAAGAGCTTGCTTTTCACGATGCATTTAGTGCTGCAGTATTGCATGCAAGGTGCAGTGATATCAACGAGCACTAAATGCTTTAAGGGCAGAAAAAGATATCTTTGTGGGTTTGTGGCATGAAAGATTGGGAAAATGTATGTAAGGTATTTTTCAAATGTCATTCAGACAGTGAGATTTCAATTATTCTAGCAGTCAAGTGAACAAAATTTCATTAAGGTGTTCTAATATTCTCAACAAAGTGATAGGTGTGGTTTCTCGTGCTGTATTTGAATTTATGATTTCTTCCAATATCAAATGTACACAATTTCAACTAGATGTATGAATATTCTGCTTTATAAGGTTGGGGTGGTTGTTGAATCATATTTTTATCAAATGTGCAGAATTTCATCAAGAAGTACTAAAAACCAGATGACATGGTGAGATGAAGGGTCTTCAATATATGTTTTATCTGAAAAATAATTTTTGAAATGCATCAAACTTTCACCCACTTATATTTTAAGTTACAAGATTCTGCTTCATATGGAGAAAAAAAAACTAAGTCTGTCACTCTTTGTTTACTTTATCATAGGTACAAACACATAAACTAAATCATATTTTGAAGCATTATTATGATTGTTAAATCAAATAACTAAAAACAAACTGGGAATATTTGATATTTCACTTTTAAGTATCTGAAAAAAGGTGAAAATATTTGGTTTGAATGTCTGACTGACATCAAAGCAGAAAGAAGAATATCTAAGATAGGAACTTGGAAATTTTGACATGATGTCGCTTGTGTAGAGGCTTCCTAAGAGTAGATTTTACAAAATTCTTGAAAAAGCAATGAAATTAGAGTGAAATGTGTTTTTCAAAATTTTGTTCTATATCTGGAACTAATTAAGACATAATTTTATCAGTTGTACAGAAATAGGGCTATATACTGCTGACAAAAATTATAACCCTTTGATGCTTTCTTTGAGTCTTTAATGTCCAGTAATATTACAGAACCTATGTAATATAAGTTTTCAGTTCAACTACATCCCGGCTCCGTGACATGCTCATTCAAGATTTTTCTATATATAATGTTTTGGCAAAACTGCATGTTTATCTAGAAAAAAAGGGTTATCATTTTAAATCAGTAACATTATGTTTTAGTGTAAGAATAATCTGTTTCAATATTTTGTTTGTTCATATTGCATTGTTTTTTGTTTTTTTTTAATTTGAAGAATTTTTTCAATTTGTCTGAGGTTTTCAATATGGTTATGTGGAAGTTTGTCACACAAGTCATGTTATCATGACACCTTTGGTGTATAACTTAAGGTGTCAAGGTAGATAGTTGTTTTGTAAGTTGAAGTTATTTCTGTCATGAAATTTAGCAATATATTTGCAAGTTTGAGTTATGCAAAGTCAAGATAACTAAAACTGATCTTGTCACATCTTCCAATGCTAAGTGTGTCATAAAATTGCCCATGAGGAAATACAGGCTATGGTAAATGGGTTGCTAACTTTTCGTAACTGACCTCATCAATATTTAATTACAAACAACAGAATTCCAATTGCATTACCCTCATCCTGTTAAGCAAAAAATATATTTATGTCTAATTGTGTGTGTTTTTAGTGACAATAAAACAAACAGTTACAGTTTGAGTTTGTTTACTACCAAAAGAAAGTAATCAGTGAAAATTTTATAGCAAATGATATCAATGTGATATGAAAGCACAGGCAATTTTTTCATAGATAATATATGAAATTCTTACCTATGTAATTAATATGGTAACATTGAAATTCAAATTAATCTCCTCTTTTGTTCATGTAAATGTCAATGTATATATGTGTCTACTAATATACAGAGCAATAAAAGTGTTTTGACACCTAATATATTTATTTCCATTCAGTAATCATGGAGGAGTTATGTTTACTATATATAACCATTGCTCCTAAACCAACAGTTCACAACAGCCAACATTCCCCATCTGTATCACACAGTGAATATCATTTATCCCAAAAATGAACAGCCTCTACTGATTTCTCAAATTAAAATTAATAAATGTGTCAAAATTTTCATTTCTTTGTGTTTCTTTTTGTCTGCTAATTTTTACAATTTACTTTGTAAATGCCTGTTTTTCAAGGAGTATTTTCTTTTCATGATTAACCTTCATGATTTGCTACTAATTTTGTAATGCCAAAATATTTTTTACAACTTCAGATTTTTTAGGAAATATTAATGAAGACCTGGAAATTTGACAGAGTGAACACTCAAAATAAGACATTTCACTCTTTTAAAGAGAGAACATTGTGATATTTTAGATTCTGGACTGTTAAAACAACTGTTGTGATTCCTTGTTTAGTTTTCTAATGTCAAAAAAAGTCTTTATAACCTTTTTGTAAGTGTGTGTCAGAATAAATTGTTTTTAAATTGAATTTCCATGTTATTTCATGCTCTTTAAAACAAAATATTATTTTCTTTTTACTTTGGTGACCAAAGGAATTCTGTAACTGAAGTTACAGAATTTGATTGTGTGTCAATGTTTTAGAGCAGAAATGTTCAAATCGGTCAACTAGAATTCTTAGTGATTTCAAGTCCAGTAATACAAAATTGATTTTCTTTAAATTTAGTCAGACTTTTGTATTTGCAACGCAATGTTTGCTGCTACTTTGTAATATTTTTTTTGTAATGTATTTAATTTATAATTGTAACATGTTAATTTTTATTTTCTGTGTAATGCCATTAAGTTTATGTGGAATGGCACCAGATCAGGTCTTTTAGCTTGAAGTGTTCTAACAGATAAAATTCAATTGAATGGTCAACCATGTGCGAAGTCTACGTGCATGTTCGTATCGGAACCCTGAGAAACAGCGATTTAAAAAATTCTGAATATCTAAATTTGGCATATTAAAGCAATGTGCAAATTATTTTTTATGGAATTTATTGAAAAAAAAAAGTTTTTGATAAAAGCCAGTGTAGGTCTTAACAGATGCATTGTTTTATTCCATTTCTGTATTCTTTTTGTTTATCCAATAACCACTCCTTGTTTATAAATGTGAAGCAAAACTACTTCTCACCTTAATTGAAAATTCTCCATCTTTAACTTCGATTTTGTCATTAGTTGGTGAAAATGAACACTAATCATTGAGTGTAACAGGACTCGAGGGTGGGGGTTGATATTAATTCTAGATTCATCTTCAATTTGTGGGCTAATTAATTGAATGATTTTAATCATAAATTTGAATTTAACTATTTTATTACTTGCACTAATTTATTCATTAAAATAATTATTAGTTGTTTTTGTAAAGGAAATTTGAACAATTTGCGTGTGTATTTGTATTCTATTCTTTTTGTTTGAATTTTCTGTGTTAGATTTAGAAAACTCAAACAAAACATCTAGGAAATTCTGGATTAGATTTATCTGAATTATCACTATTGATTTTAATTCAACATATTTATCATTCCTTTTGTCATTTGTTCTTATTTTATGAAGTCAATTGAATAGGGATTATTAGTTAATTTGTTGTTATATTGCTATAACAATAATTATTATAATGCCTCTAGTTTTACATGTATGGCATCTAGTGTATGATGTTGAGAAAATTTTTGTATAATAGTAATAATGATAATTCATTAGTATTTTTTAGTTGGAGATCTTTGTAGCTTATTGTACTCGTGACACCTAAGAAAAATACCTCTGATAAATGTGGTAAAAATATGTGTATTCTCTATATTTCTTTAGTTATGTGTCTAAATTGTGTCTTCATATATTTGTCTTATTTTAAATATTTAAGAATGGTTTAGACTTAATATATTGTTTTTTAAACATTGTTTGACTGACTTGTTTAATTTTCAGATGAAGGCAAGAAATTTTGAAAAAGTTGAAAAGGTATGTGATTCTATGTTTCTACATTTTTATACCACAATAGTGAATAAAATAACTGTCATTCTGAAAAGGAAATTTTCATTTTTGATTGGGTGTTAAAAATCTGGGAGGATATTTTCTCATATGCAACTTCTTGTTGATCGACCTGAAATGGTAAATGAGATAAAAATTGGAGTTGTTTTGTATTTTACTTCTTCTATTTAACTTTTAACACATTTTGCAGTTTATAAAGCTTTCTAAAAAGAAGTTATGGAGAAGATGTCTTTCTGGATGTTTGCCTACTTACCTTCCTTGAGAATGAATTGTATGAATGAAATGTCTCTGTAATTTTGTTTCTTAGTAAAACAATATCATTAGTTTGGAAGACACATTGAACCAATTCAAGTGGAAGTTAAAGAAAAGAAAAACAATTTTTAGCAATTTTACAGAGATCTTGATGTGAATGGGAGTGTGTGCCTTTCGAAATGGAATATTGTGAAACAATACTGTGAATCTTATGTTCATTATTCATTCCGAAATTTTTAATCACAGAAGCGAAAAGTATTTGTCTTTCCTTTCTCTTCTCTATGCTCACAGTATTTTTCACTGTATTCTGTTTCAACTTGTTATTTATTTAAATTGAAGGGATCGTTTATTAGCAGATCCCAGTTCTATAGGTGTGTAGATGCAACCCTTAATATTAAGAACTATGTAACTACTCAGTGCTGAATAAAGTACTCGTTACATGGAGGGTTTTATGGGTTGCGAAAGTGTTGATCTAGTGTAATCATAATTTTGCAATTTGTCTTGTTAATTGAGATTATTATGTTTTATTTTGATGTAAACTTGAACTTCAGTTTTAAGAAGAGTTATGTATTAGAATCATTTCTTCCAGCTACATGTACACATTAGATACAGACTTACACCTTCATTTTGAAGATTAATTGAAATAATATTAGAGCAATATACTTTTACTTAATGTATAGAAACATGAATTATGTTGGTCATTCAATGTAAAGAAATTGTTTTGTTCTCGTAAGACATAAGTTCCAGTTTAGTTGATTCTGTAAAACTAATATTTTTAATTGTACAGGGTATGACCAGGTAGGTAATTTCGGTTGTGTTGGGGTTTAATTTTTGTATTATGTGTGTTTCCTTTTGTTTTGCATGAGATTGTGTTGGGCATTAATATTCTTATACAAATTAGCACCATTTATTGATGTATTGTATTGTTTATGGTTATCATGGTATATATAAAAGTTAGGTATGTTTTGTATTCTGAAGATTTTCAGGAAATAGTGTTTTAAAGCAAGAAATAATAATCTAAGTACTCACAGAATTGTTAAGGATATTGACTCAATGTATAGAACTCAATAGATTTTCTTCATAAGCATTAATAGAATGAAATGATTTTGAATCGTAATATTGTAGGAATCTCAGAAATGTTGAAGCGTATTTAATCCGAATCTGAATCTTCTTCTATACCCCTACACGAACTCTTCTCTGTGGGATCAGGGTAATTTTTAAGTTCTCTTTTTCCAGATTATATTCAATTTGAACGACGAGTCCGTTAGCATTTTAGTTGATTGGTTTTTCCATTTCAACTCCTGTTACGTGAAGAGTGCAGTCCACCGTTTTACAGTGCCATTGACGTCGAGTAGTCAATGACTTCGATAATTACTGTTTTCTTTAATTTGAGAGGTAAACCAACCCTCGGGATTTTCGTCTAGGGACTAGTTGCACATGCGCACTCTTGTCGATGGATTGGCCTGATCAGGAAAACGATGATACTAGAGTATGTCAAGGGAGTGCGTGTACGCGGTAGGGAGGTTGCTATATTTTACCGCGCGTTAATTTGAAAGATGTGACGCACGTACAATTGTAGTCTTGTGAAAATGTGCACGTCTATTGGCAAATGTGACTTAGATATGATAAAAAATAGTGCTATTTGTAAAGAAGGTGATATATGTATCAGGTTATTGTAGGAGTGGAAATTATGGCAACCAAATGGGCCAATTGCTGGTTAGTCTCCGTGCCCGATCAGTTATTCACTTGTTCATCGCTAAAAAAGGCGAAGCTGTAGCCAGTGCGCATTAAGCACGGGGGTTGACTGTAAATCTTTCTTGACGTACTCTGTATGATTCCGTACATCGTCTCATTGTTGCACATTCGCTTCATGGTTTTCAGATGAAAGATGAATTATTCCATGATTGTTGTATACTCCACGCAAGTTCCACTTCCCACTTCCTTGATTCTCATCACATTAACTACCTCTGACCCTCAACAATCACCTGTCGATACTGAGAATGTAGTTTGTTTCCTGATTTGTTGCACGGGTGAGTAGTTTTGAATGTATTAATTGAAAGCTTTGATTGTATTTTTATTTGCTATTGCCCTTTGCTGTTTGTTTTATTCCTCGAGGTCGATTGTGATGTAAAAGGTAAAGGTGGCTATGCAGAGTTTTATGATCTCATGCCCTTGGTGTCGCCACCCTTGCGAATCGAATGGAAAAGCGTGGGATTTAAAGTAATGATGAATAAACATGCACGCAAACACACTGGACACGATGACGCAACCTCCAACGTTGCTGCTTCAAAACAATCTTTTGGTTCCTAAGACGATTGAACTTTTGATGTCTAGATGTGAAGGTACAGTTTATTCTTGTATGAAACTGACCCGTATTAGTTCAACAAAAGTTGGTATTTTGGAGCATCGCAATGTGTGTAATTGGGCGATGAGGATAAATTGCCCTCTGGTATTCTTAAATAATGACCTGTGTACTTGAAGGAATGATCGTGATATTCGCTGAAACGATGGCATTGTCAAATAAGGTTTGAAAGCACCAGATCTACCAAGAATTATACTTCAGTTGTGCTTTTGCCTCCATTCTAGAACTACATTCGCACAACCGTTTCGAAAGAACAATGATCATATAACGTTTTTAAGTTGGTAGTGTGTTATCTCGGTATAATTTGAAATTATGAAAGGCATATTGTCAACTATGATACAACAATGGGGACTGGCGGATCTATTTTGAATGTACGTCTATTTGTTGGGTTAAAATCGCCGTAGTAAAAGAATTAACTGCTGTAGGAACATAATTTTTCAGCCAAGATTTTTGAATTAAGTTCTGTACGAATGATGTTCGTGTATCAATGATTGAATTATTTGATTTTTGTAGAATATTTAATTTATTATTTTAATGTTTATTTACATTTCCACTGAAAGATTATTTAATTTATGTGCAGTACTTAAATTTAGGTGGAATGGCGAAAGGTGACCTTTTGGTTTAGGCCATTTTCGCTAATAATATTAAAAAATTCAAATTAGAATTACTTGTACGGGGTCCATCGACAATTTTACCAAAATAAGGGAACCACCTACCACGAAAGCTTGGAAACCACTGATGTAGAGTGATGTTATTTCTTAAGAACTATATTGATAAGAACTATATTGTGTCCGGAACTAGACTGATGTGAAAAGAGGAGCAAATTTTCATTCTTTAAGAATCATTGGACCTGCTTCCATGTGGGTACCGATACCAGTGCTTGAGCCAATTAAGGTATTAGAACCGAATTTTAATTAATAATCAATTCAATTCTTGTATTCTTTTCCATGACATTTTGTGTATCAAACTTAGTACACCTCCTGTAACAAACCTAGGATGGGCGATGTCCAATTAGTACGGTCCTCAGGGCTGGAACCGCATGTACCCGTTAGGTGGAGGACTGCAGTTAAAGTGCAGTTACATTTACTTGCAAGGAAAAAAATCACTTAAAAGTAACACACTGTACATTCGGAGAATAACTTACTTGAAATTTGCCTGCAAGCGTGTTTATAACGAAAATGCGGGAGTGAAACTTCCCTTTACGATATTTCTCAATAGCGGACACTAATTCGCTAAATACATCCGAAAAGCGGACACACTCTATAACGGACGTGGACAGCTTATTTTTACTTGAAAATACTCTGCACAATTAGGTGGTAATATAATTCCATCCCCAGTAACATTCTCCCTCGTATTGTATATGTATCTTTTCCACTACTTTTCAGATACACATGTTCACTCTAATGGACGATAATAGATTATGTTAACTCTTTCTGTACCTTTTACACTTCTGCTGTTTCTCCACTGGTGGTGCTGACTCATGCGCATTGACGCTACGGTAAACCAAAGACCAGTCCCTTCGCCGGCGTACTTGCAGATACAAACCCATGAATATCCAGATTACAACCAACAACAGACCACAAATTAGAATCTGCGCTACACACGGAGGAAACTGATGACGAACAACCTAATAAGACAGGCAACATTGAAATTCATTCCATCGCGTGTATAGATAAAATGTGTTCAGAATATTGAGATGTTTTCAGGTGTTCAGTAGTTCTGTTCGGAGACTAGTAGAAAAGACAACTCTGAAGTTCCAGAAGAAAATTACGTCAACTATGTAAAATTAGTAATGACTCTTTGGCCCTCAGAAGATCTGAAGATCCTCTAGTTTCTTTAAACCTCAATTCTCATTTAGTTTTGGGTGGACGATTTTAAATTACGAAGATTAATTTGCTGTATTATTATCAATGAAAGTAAAAAAAAAACGTACAGCTCCACTCTCTCTGTGTACATTTCTTTGACTTCAATTTCCCCCAAATTACCAAGTTTTATGGTCTCATGAGATTCCGATACAGATATGTTTCAGTGTCTTCCAAAAGTAACTTCAGTTATTTTCACGAAAGCTAATTTCGTCAATTACGAGAGCTGCGATGTCTGCCTCCCTTCCTGCCTCAGAAGATCTGAAGATCCTCTTGTGCAGTATCTCTGGCGTCTTTCTATCATTTTCATTGCGAAGATAGTATTTTCACTCAAAAAAGTATTTTCATACTCCGTTTTCCAAACACGATCACTAAAGTTAAAAACAAACCTTCCATCAGAAACCTGTCGTTGCGTGGAAGAGTGCGACAGTCTGAATACCACAAAAATGAAGAACTGTCACTCGTCCTTAGTACTGTACTTCACAGTATTCATTTGATAATAAATGATCCAGTTTTATTTCTTATAAATGATTTAATTTGTATTACACTTATTCTGAAACACGCTCTATATTTAGTAGATTGCTAGTATATTCTCACGTAGGTAGGTAAATCTGCATTTTCCTCGCTTATATTTCTTCGACGGGGAGTCGGTAGTTTGCCTGACCAATTTTTAACGTTGTACTTTTGCTATCTGTAGCAGCGTAGTTGAACACTGCTGCTGGTGGAATGCAAGGGAATGGTTGAGTGGATGGAATTATGATGCTGTTAAAACTTTAGTTTGCTACATGGATGGAGGCTATTAGTGATATACTATTTGGAACGGATGTACTATTTGTTGAATTCAGGAGGGTTTTTTAGTGGGAATGGTCGAGATATTCGGCGAGTCCCGCACACGGGGAAGAGTCACTACGGCTCTTCTCTATGGTGCGAGACCATTTTTCCCTACTTGCATGGGCTCTAATGACATCGATGTTGACGAGCCCGAAAGCCCCATAAAAAAAACAAATTGGGAACGCTGATCAGTTTGTCTCGTCTCGTTAAAAGTAGTTAAACTTCTTAACCGTTTCCAGGGCCTTGTTTTTTATATTAAACTAGGGTTTCTCTTAATCTGTGGAAGACTAACAAAATTTGTTATGAGTTAATTTGTTAATTAATGAATTATTTCACATCACAAATACAGCGTAAAATCTTTAAAGCCCATTTTGGGAAATTTCCGTTAAATCCAAGCAATATTGCTAGAGATAGGAACTATCTACTTACGAGAAAAAGGCGTGGATTTCCGAAGTGTGTTCGCTCGCAAAATGATCAGTTTCTTGTGGTAAACGGCAGAAGCTCTCTTAATTTATATGAGCATATGTTCAGCAGATATCACCGTTTTTGCCGCATTGAACCAGATTAAACAAGCCGTGGAGCTTGTTTTATTTATTTTCTTAAGGAACCACAAAATTTTCTAGCTTAAATTGAGCAGAACATAACAGCGAAGTTTGAAACAAGGCGCGTTTCCCGCGTCCCAAAGTTAACCAACGCTTGGCGGTTGGCAATGATATCTTTATGAATATAATGATTTGCTTGAGGATTGGTTTCGATCTTTAATTTTCCGTTCGTATCTTAACTTTGATGAGTTACCATTATCTTGAAAGTGATGTGTGATACTTTGTTTTTGTGGAACATTGTTTTTTGCAGAGTAATGGAAATACTGAGAACTGTTCTTATCTCTATTGAACAAACTTAGTAAATATTCTGTACAAATAAACTTTTTTTTTGAGAGGAGTGGACGCAGATGACTATTTTACCTTGGCGTGCACAAATGTGAAATTCGTCTCCGTGCGCCGTTTGATTTGAATTGATGGGATGGTTCCTTGCTTGCATGTGAAGAGCAAAAAAGTCTTCGCAGTGAAAGAAAAGAGTAGTAACCAATGGAGTAAAAGCGCGGTGTTGTCATGTCTGCTCCGGGGACTGGCCTATCGTAGCTTCAGTAACCCATTCCAGACGGTACGCCACGGCACCCACACAAGGCTAAAACGCACGGAAAACCTAACTTCAGGCAGTGTCATGTTAGAGGTCACACCCTCTCCGTTACACTCGGTATATCTATATCTGCTGGATCTACGAATCGGCTGAAGTAGGCGTTTGCAACCAGGCACACTCAGATTTTGCTGACACGAGTAAAACAATACTAACATTGGCTCTGTCTTTAGATTACTTCGTTATTTTCCGTGAGTTGCGAGCACTAGTTCATAGTCCTTCATGTGGTCGTACGCAGTTTATCACTGCACTTTGAACGTAATTATATATTTTTTAAATTATATATTTTCACTTGGATGCCCTTACACTTCATCCGAATTCATGGTACAAACACAAGAAATAAGAGATGAAAGAAAAAGAGTTTATTGACAGCGTCATTGACAATTGCGTCCACCAACAGTGATACATGCTTGACAGCGTCGGTGGCGCGATTGGCTTCGTACACATTCGTAGATGCCAGATATTCGACGCACTGTTGCAGTAGCTAACTCCATTTCTCTTTCATTTCATACATCTCCAGTGTTTGCGCCTCACCGCGTCACTTGCGCCCACATATTACTCGACAATACATGATCTTACAATCTTGTACTAACCCTTAAAGTCTGTACCACGAATTCAAGATCAGCTTGTGTTTAAAATCTGCAATAAGCCTGTAGCTTAAGGAAAGGACAGAATTTGCTGGAAAATGCCTGGATATTTGCAAGAACTGATGCGTGTTATGACCGGGTCACAAAAATATATTTACTAATATAAGCATATTTACTGCATAAATGCGCATTTTTGGAGCCTCACAAAAGGTGATAGTATCTTGAAATATTGCCTGTTAATTCCTAAACAAGCTTGATATTTTGAAATGTGTGTCGTTTGTTTTGCTTTTTGATCGAGACTCTTCGGAGGTAACCTTTGGCTCTTCCCTGGACTGCTACGTTTAATTCCCTTTATCGTTACATTAATTGACGAAAGGTTTTCGGTACTACGCCTGCTTTCTCACCCTTCATTACTCTTAACCCTCTTTTTTTGAGAAATATGAAATATAATGTTCAGATATTGCAATGATCCAGTCCTTTTAATAGAAGCTGTAATCATTTCATTCGATAATTATATTGCATAAATATATGTGTGTGTGTAAAGCATTCGTAGTAAATGTGTATTACCTAATATCTGTTATTTCTATGTCGTTTCGTTAACTTCGTAAAATGGCTTCTGACGATGTCGAGGAAATGTCGTTAGCACTGGGAATATTAACGAATACTGGTTTCAAAACTTTCTTTATTGCAGTGTTTGAGCAACGACCAGAAACTCCGATCTTAGCGCAACTTCTTGGGTTGATCGAGTTGAGTACGAGATAAGTTTTATCTTCCTCCTCGTCTCACGCCTTGACCTGCTATAATCCACTGCTGCTCTGTTATCTGGGGCGACGGTCCTGCTAAGAGGAGACGGTGCTGCTTTGCATTCTGCACTTGGGGCTCAGAAGAATCGAACTGTTTTGTATTTTGTTTGCGCGACCGAAATGGTTCTTCGAGTTTGCGTGCTTCCGATGAGGATAATTGCTTGTCTCTCTTTCTTGCTACTTGTGTACAATCGCGATAATTTCAAAATATCCAGTTATGGAGAGAACTCTGTGTTCCCGACTGGTCTGATATTCTTTAACAAAATGCAATTTTTGATGGATATTAGAAATTTTGAGCAAATTACATTGAAAGCTGAGGTAAACAAACCTCCATGCCCTTATTATCGGTGTTTATAATGGTACTAGCTTTGCACGGGAGTTATGCTTTGGTTAATCCTTTGCTATAATTTAGTAGAAATTCACGAGAAAAACCAAAACTTTGAGAAAAATAAACCAGATAAACGATTCACTCTAAATTGACCTCTCCAAAATTTTAGAGCGCCTCTACTCACAATTACTCTACTATATTTTCAGGATTTCAAAAATCAATTTTAGAGAGCCTCTACTATACAACAGCAATATCCCTCCAAAATTTTAAGATTACATCTCTTAATGATCTTTTCTGTGCGTTGATGAATGAGTCAATAAGTCATTGAGTCATTCAGGAAAACGTTATGTCATTTTTACATTTTGTATGTATGTAACTCGTTTCGGCCAGCTGAGGACCACGACTGACGAGTGCCAGTAAGGCTCAGTTTCTGTGTGAGATCGGAGGAACAGCGTCTAGATAAGATCCAAATGGTTGTATCAGAGTACTCCTACTGCGGTTGTTAGTCGCAGAGGGTGAACTTTTCATACATCACAGCTATTTAAACTGAGACATGGAAATGAAAAGCCCCATCTGGGAATAGAACCAGGGATGACTTGGTGACGAGCGATCACACTGACACCGTAGCCTCGGAGGGGACATTTTTTCATTTTACCTAATCTAAAATAGCATTTTCTATTTCTTGCGGTTTGTAATATCGATGAGGTGAAGCTGTACCATCGCACGCTCTATGTTGCGCTTTTTCTTGGCTTCAGCACAAGAGCAGCCACGCATTCCTGCCGACCGATGTGACCCAATGACATTCATTTCTCGCTGCAGACTGATGTGAGCAGGTCTGACTGATTGAGCTAGAGAAACAGTCGCTTGACTACGCACGAATTGAGCCCCGGCCATTTTGCAACTGCTTGCTGAACCCTCGGAGCTTCGATGACTGTCGACGGAGTACTTATCCGAATGTGGAGGAGATTCCTGTTTAATTACACCTCTGCGTTGGTCGTTTTAGAGAAGTAGCGTTTTGGATTTTGTGAAATGTATACCGTTGTACGAACGTTGAGTTATCATGTTTGGAAGTTTTGACCTCTAAGTTTGGAAGACTGCAAACCAAATATTTTGATGGACCGGAGTATCCAAGCGTTCTCCAAGTCTAATAATTCGCGAGAGAATTGTGACCTATGAAACGATGCAATATAGATTGTACTGTTCGTTCAAAAGAATTAGTACAGTACATAAAAATAGAACTGATGGGTTTGAATAAATTATAAAACTTTTCCTTGATACGAAAAATAGTTATGTTCGTATTGAATCACTCTGTATGTTTGACACCTTTACTTCATGCCTTTTGGCAAAAGGAAGTTCAGGCCACGATATCTGCTCTTCCACCTAACCGTTGGACTTGGGGAAAGGGAATTGGGAAGGAGAGATGTTCAGTTGCCGGGGAACTTACGGTACCGAACCGACATTTATCTGGAATAGGTGAGGGAAACCCCAGCTGAAAACCTCACCTAGTTGGACCGAGCAGGGTTTGAACACGCGATATACCGCTCAGCCAATGGGATCGTGGAAGCAATGGCGCTACCACTACACCATCGCTGTCCGTACTTTTGGGACGCTAACGAGGCAATCGGTGGAATTAAATATTGTGTCGTTACATTCCAAGATTTTTTGTCGGAGTATTTGGAGAGTGATGAGTTTTATTACGTCGTAAATGGTTGTTTTGGCGATCGCTAGTTTAAACCGTTGTTGCTTTTGGAAGAAAAGCTACTTTTTAACTGTGTGAATATTTACAATAAAACTTTGTTAACTACGAAAGGAACGAAGCAGTCGTGAAAAGCGCCTGCCGTCAGTGAGTCTTGTGTTTGATACTGAACCAATGATGTCTTCCCGCTACCTTCACTTAGACTTCACAGTCCACCAAATCGCACGCGGTCGTCAGTTGTAGGCGTGATAAGGTTTATCACTGCTGCCCTTGGGATGCTTCAACGGGGGTAATTATGGTGCTTCGTCGATTATGAGTTGACAGTGAACAACACGGAACGAACGCTGCACGAGAATTGAGTGATCGACTTCACCTCTTTTCAATGTTGTCGAGTATCATGGGGTTGAGAGTGATATTTTGAGTCACATATTTTTAATGAAACAAACTTTCACACGTCTAGTTAAATTTTATTGTACAAGTTGAGTACAGTAAACTTAATTTTCTTAAATGTAGATTCCGTCTTATACGATAGATACAAGAAGAAAATTAGATTGAAATTTATACAAATTAAAACCATTGTAAAATAAAATTAATCACTAATGTTTTTAAAATCCTGCGAAATCCTCACATTCATTATCTAAGAGAAATGGCTGCCCAAGTACACTGTAGTTGTTGAGAAGTTCGTCGTATGGGTCCCCTTCTGTACCTTGTGAGTCGATCAGTTCCATCCGTAGAAATCCCGCACCTTTTGACTTCATAGATCACTTTACAGGACATACATTATTATTAAAACTATAAAACTTTTACGATAATTACAACCGTCTCATCTGTGGAGATACATGTTTTTTTAAAATTCCTTTTCCCTAGTCTGTATGGGTCGGACATATGGGGATGATATGATGCCTCCTACTTCGATGTGGCGGGGGAATTACCAGGGTGCCGGATGCCTTTCCTGTCGCACTTCCCCGAGGCGGGTGATGAATGAATGACATGGGGGGGGGGTGAACGTTGATGAATGAATGTTGTGGTGGGGAATCCCGAGATAACCTGCCGCGAACACCGCTTCGTCCACCGCTGTGAATACTACTTGGATCAGACAGGTTTTGAACCCGCGTCACCAGAGGTAGAAGGCGAGTACGCTATGCACTAAGCCACGGGTCGCCCTTGAAATATACGGTGTATGACGTCATCAAAAGATGAGCTAACGTTGAAGCGGATTGATATGAAACAGAGGAGATGGGAAGTTGAAGGGTAACGCTGTGGGTTTGCTACATACAAAACAGTTACTTGGACCACTTCGGTCAGACCGTGGCACACACTAATACCGTCGTCGCAGTATCGTCATATTCTTAAATGAGACGTGACGGATAGTAAATTTGTGGAATAGTGTATATTAGATCCGTGCTTCCGTAATGCGAACTACCTCCACAATGTATGTATAATCGACTTCCTCTTTATTGAATATGAATGAGGATATGATTTTATGAAAAATAATTCAAAAATATTCCCTGAGAGTTTGAAAATGATAATTATGTTTGTTAGGAAATTTTTGACTATTTACTTTATATTTCCCAGATCAATCCCTACTTTTATTGTACATTAAGGTATGTGCGCGTTGTCCGAAGTAAAGTTACCAACTATTAACGAAACTTGGAAATGATCACCAAAGTAGTTCTTATTAATTCTAATATTTTTTAATATTGGATGAGGACAATTTGCTTATGATTTTAAAACTTGATTAATAATTGTCGTTTGACTCCTTTGACATTGTCTTCAGTCACGTCATGCGGCTTCCATTTCCGTTAGAACACTGTTTTCCACAGGTTTTGGTGAATTACTCTCGTAAATACCCCGTAAGGTATTAAAATCTTCACGTCATTTCGTTCCTATTTCCGTTTGCTACGTTTGAGTAGGTTTTGTTTTGCGGTTCTTTTGCCAGAATATCTAAAAAACACAAGACCGCGAAAATTTCTCCATATAAGCCCGTAGTAATTTAATGTCAAAAATTCAAAATTTTGCGCCGGGAGGGTATGAAATTCATCGCCACAGGATAAAGAATGGTTCAAACTTTCATTTAAAACATTTTTGGGGGTACTTAGTCGCTGTTACGCAAATAATTTCTGAAATTATGCGTACATATTGCAAAAAAAAAGAAAAAAGCATTTCCGTACTTCGCATCGTTCTTTAGATACAGTGAAAAGTTACTTCGCAAAAAAGAACGAACCTAATTTAGATCAACCTATGAGGCAAAATCAAAGAGTTCCTGGTGGAAAATAATTCCTGCAATCTGTAGTTGAATGAGCTGATATGAAATTAGGCAACAAACGTTTTATGGTGTGAAGATAAATATTTTTGTACACATTGATCTGTTTCATGTGTTATTTTTTAATAATTATACATATTTTACTTTCTATGTATGAATTATTTTCTCATTTAGTTTTATTGCTTTGTAGGGTGGTTTTTTACTAGGATAATTTTTGAACAATAATAATTGGTAGCTTGAGTGGGGCGCACTCCAGATTTTTTTCATATTAAAAAGTAGTTGGGAATGAAAAGAATACTTGTCACCAAGGTCGACTCTATTTTAGGAGGCTGCCCGACATACGCATGCATCGCACTTGGAATTAAATTTCACATCTTAAAAAAATAGGAAGTGGCTACAATCTCTTCGAGGCGTTATCACACTACTACCGGGTTCTGTTGTCCCATTTGCTAGATACTTCGCGATGTGTCGAAAACCAGTGTAATACCTGAAGTTATCGCCACAGTAGGTTTTTATACACGATGCATAAGATAAAAATGTTGAAACTATTTATGAGACGAAGCCTGAGTGTTAAGTGGAATGGTTCATATGAAACCCTTGTGCACTAACTGGGTCATTGGTACAAAATATACGAAGAAAATCTTATTCTAAAATAGTACTGAATTTAGAGAAAATAGAACGCATACAATTTTAATTCTTATGTTTGAGCATGAAGCAAAAATTAAATTACATTGTATTTAAACTTATTTGGAAAATTTTAAATTGTGTAATTTTTATGTGGGTTGTGTATAATACGTGAACTTATTCACTGCCAACAAAATTCTTTTCGCAGGAACCAGAATTGTCATTTTGTGCATTTATCTGTCTGCGCTTGAAACGTCGACGGAGTTTGTGTAGCACTATAATCAGGAATTTAACGAATGAAAAGACTATTCGTCATCCTTCAAATTAACTTCTTATTCGTAGAGTACACTTTATCTAGAAAACGAATGCAATATATAATGTACTCTAGTATTATAGTATACATAAAAACGACCTTACAATAAATTGAATAAATGAATGTCTTGTATTCAGTTAAGTTTAAAGCAATATCCTGTTTTATTCTTCAAATCGGTTTATCAAATGATTGTTTTTCAGGAGAAAAATTGTCAATTCATTACGTCACGTAAAAGGAAATTTTACGACAGAAAAAACCAAATAATATAATTCAATGTATTGTCAACCTGAGATAGTTGTGAAATAATATGTTGAAATTATTGTTTGTATCTCCTGTTTATTTTGATAAATATTTAATGTCGCCTACCGACATATTTATCAACAATTCATTTTAAACATTTTGCCTAAACCTGGTGGAATCCGAGGTACTAACACTTGGAAACGTATTGTATGTGAGATAGCGTACATGCGTTGAGTAATGGCAAATGTTTGTTATCTCTGCATGGTGTATGCATGAAAGGTTTTATGCGTGGAGTTCTTTGTGTTCCTATCTCGCTACTAGATGTATAGCTACTGCCACATCTGTTTGCGTTTAATAGCACGAAGAATTTTAAGTGGATTAATCATAGTAAATGTCTCGAATTTTTGTTCACGAGAAGTTTCATAATTATAATCTACATTAATACGCATATGTCCCACAAAATTTGCATTCCTTTTCTACGTAAGTGGATGGAACAATTCATTCGAAGATGTGTGGACGATTTCCTATTGTTGGATCTTTTTCCCTTTTCTTTCTGAGATTATCAACTTATTGTGTAACAAAAAACGCGTGTCTGCCATGAAATGGGTAGAATTCTCCGGAAAAGAAATGTTTTTAGACCGACGTAATAGAATGGACTTCTGTGAAAGCGTTAATGTACGACAAACGGAAATATCGGAAGTTTTCTGAATAGAGTTGACAATTTGAATGAACCGAGGTTTCGTCAAGATAAAACGTTTTGCGTCCATCTACTGTTCATCGTTGTAAGGGCGTTGTACTGTTTCGTATTTGGAGGAAATTTAAGTTATTGTTTTGAAGGCGGTAAACTTGCTAGCGAATGATGCAGAACGCGTACGATGATAGTATTGGTTTTATTGTAAGGGAAACCTCAAGATAAGTGGCTCGAACATGGAAGCTGTCTGCGTTGCATCAATAGGAGACCGTCGATAAACGCTTCAACTGCTTGCTGAGAGTTTCAAAATCGATGAAGCGTCGTCGTTTCGTAGAATAATTGTGGAGAATTTGGGCAAAAGGAAGTCGTGTGCTGGTTTTGTTCGACGCTCACCGTCCGCCGAACGAACGAGATGTGTTTGGCTGCTCGTCGAAATCTGCTTAATCGTCATCTAGACTTTAAAAAGGATCACCAGTGGTGACAAATCTTGATGCTTGACACCGGTGGACCATTTTATTTCCAAAGCTAGCAATGACTGCTATCAAGACGATTCGTGACGAGGGATAACGTGGTATTCCAGGAACCGATCCACTTCGATCTGAGCGCTCCGAGCGATGACTTTACCAAGAACAAATATAGAATACTTGAGAAGAAAAAAAATTACTGCACTTTCAATTTTATATGTGCGCTCGTTCTGAAAACTTACTAGCCATACAACTTTTTCATCTAAATGTAAAAAGGTACAACCAACTATCTGACGTGAAATGGAATAATGTATAAAAAGTTTCTCTTCGGCATAAACTTTTTACAATTATTTTACTCTTATATTTGGACTTGTGTGATTTATAATTTAAGATAAAAGACAATGAATGCTTTGCTGGAGTAATGCGAGTGATGAGAATGCGCTCCTTCCTCGCGATCATACACAATTTTGAAAGAAAATATCTTCACCCTCCTTGAGTTAGCGAAACTGGGCGTGTGTTAATTGAGTTGGTGATAATTTGTTAAACTATCGGCGTTTTCTCGTAAAACCTTTGTTTTCGCCCCGTAGCTTTCGGAAGAATCTGATTGGAGAATAGCCTGTTGCCTCTCTACGTAAAGCATTTGACCAACCTTCTGAGGAGAAGCCAATGCGCTGTGTTCTGAAAGCCGTATCCTCAGCTTAAGGCCTCGTACTTCAGTCCTCACTTGTACTCGCCCGTAAGAACATCAGCGACGCCGAGGCCGTTTCTCTTTTGATTTAAACGAAATGAGGAAAGGAGGGGAAGGAGTTTTGTTGACATACAATTTTTTACTCGGAAAATGTCTGTTACACCAATTGCCGTGGATCCCCCCACCCCCCGATTCCCTCGTAATCTCTGTGCCTGGGCTCTAATGACCTCAATGTTGACGAGCCCTAAAGCCCCACAAAAAAAAAAATCTGTGTGCTAATTTTGAGGAGAATGTTTGCAAACACTTTTAATAATAATGTCTATCCCCGTTTTAGGCATATCTTAAAGAGGAGTCCGTTACACAATTTTTATTCCTTGTATAACTCTTGTGTCCACTGATTCTGATGCTGGTCCTAATGCCAAACAAGAAGGAAAGTCACCCCACATTATGGTATCTACGGTCCTTACGGAGGGCACTTGGGGGATTGTTAAATGTTTGCTTCTTCTCTAGAGTTGCGCTTTGTATTAAGTTTCTATTAATTTGTTTTCTTGTTTTTAGTGTAAAACTCTTCATTAATTGTTTATAAAATGCGTTTTGGTATGTTGTTTAGAATGTCTCGACACATTGGTTTAATGGAAATAATTGCCTCGCCTTTTGTCAGTTTTGGAATTTTCCGATGAATTTTCGACGGATTTCTCATGTTGACGATAGTCATTCAATTAAAAAGGAGTGAAGTTCAGAGAGAAGAATGTTCACCAGCTTGTCGTGGGAATGGCTGAAGCGAAGATCTCCATTGTTTAAATCTCTTTCTTTACGACAGCGTTTCACATCTGTAATGAGATTGTATTGCACGTTCCTAGTCAAGAGAAACAGAATTTACCTGGATGATAAAATTGGTTTTGAAAAAGCTTTTCCTGATCATTTTATGATGTACCGACACATTATTTGCTATTATTGTACCCTGTTCAGTGATTTTTATTATTAACTCGAATGTGTTTTATTTTTAGATTATCACTAATTGAATCTGCCTTATCGAAGTGTGTTTTTCATCACTGAAAATGTTGTCATCATTGTATTTCATTTCACGGAATGACAAATAAAAATAACATTTATTATATTTATGAATTACTTACCTTAGTACTCCAGTATTGAAACATTTTTTGTAGACTATTACTTTCTAGAGTCCTGGACTGTTGCAGTTAATTACTTCGTCATATAATATGTTGAAATATTTAATATTGGAAAACCTACAACAATAAAGAGAACAATATTTTCTCCACCATGTCCTATATGTCCTTAAATTCTTTCTGTGTACTGAAAATTTAAATTTGCTTGTTTTTAACCTTAAAGGTAATTTACATTGTATGTTTGTATTAAAAATATAAACATTCATAATGTCTTCTTTTTTTAACTGTGATATTTCCTCCTTATTTGTATATTTTAGCATACTTATGTACAGGTGAACCATGAAATGAAGAGATCACTAAAAGTATTTTTATTGGGATTTCATCATATTGTTGGTTTAGTTAAGTTGCATCATTTTTGTGTGGTCGATGTCATCGCAGAATTGTTCATCGGATGTTCACCGGATTTGAGTGATGAATAGACCTCCACAGCGGTTATGAGAACCACGGAAAATCCATTATTTTTGTAATTTTTTTTCTTCGTTTGTGTGATGACATTCATTTTTTTGAAAATTCATATTAAATAATTGATCTCTTGTTGATAAATTTTAGTCAATGGCAATGGGCTTCGTGTTCTGTAAGTTCTGTTGTGTTGAATAAATTT
Organism: Laupala kohalensis; assembly: GCA_002313205.1. Lineage (NCBI taxonomy): Eukaryota > Metazoa > Arthropoda > Insecta > Orthoptera > Trigonidiidae > Laupala > Laupala kohalensis. Next base: position 94,395 of record NNCF01126370.1, on the reverse strand, counting down.
GAATATTTTTTTACACGGAAAGGTATTTTAAATCTAAAGTTACGGAAGTGTAATCCATTAGAACTAGGAGGTTGCAAATTTACATGTTTCCGCTCGTAATATTCTAATTCAGAATATTTATAGCGTGGAATTTATCAACTTGTTAGATGAATATTATGATCAAATGAATAATAGGTGAATCCTGTTCTTGGATGATATTGTAGTTGATTTAAAATATTTTTTTTGAATATTTCGATTGCTAGGTTTAGTCCCCGAGTATTCTCTCGCGTCAGATTTCAGTAAATAATTCGTAATTTATTTGGTAATGGATTTCCATGAAGTATGTGTGGAATGTTGATCATGTAACACGTGTTACTGTTGTTTTGAATTAGTTAATTATTTTCTGAGAAGTATTTTTCTTATTAGAGTTTTCAATGATGTCACTGGGAAGCAATACAATGTTGCCTCAAAGACAGTTAAGCAATTCAGATTTGTGTCTTACGGGATGAATTTTGCAAGACCTCTAATCACAAACTAAACTAGTTGTGCGTCACTATTGCACACACTTATATACTTATAAAAGCCTCCCCTATTGTATGCAGAACATGGAGAAAAATAACTTGTATAGTGCCACGAATATTTTAGTCATATTCTTTTAATTAAATCATATGAACAAATTGATTGAAGAAATTATTTAGTGCGTGGCAGTTAAAGGACACACTCGCAGAAGTAGCAGAAAATGATTGACGTGGAAACAAACTTAATTCAAATTTTTTACGAATTGAAATGTCATAAAAATGTATAAATTATCCATAAAACTATACCATTGGAAAAAGTGTACCTGGTTAATTAATAGAACTTGTTACATATTATGTTTGTAATTTTAATTGCAAATCTCTTAAATTTTGTTTGCTACATCTATGTCGTAAATTCTATTATGCGTGTTACGCAAATGCAATTTCGTATCAGGAGTGGGTTTTCCGTTTAATAAACCACTACAAATAAATTACATAAAGCACTACAAATAAATAAATTACATCAGTATTACGCCTTTTATTTTAGTTTCTCCCTGTGCTTGGCACGTCTTCTCTGATAAATGGATGCCAAGCATTTAGAAATAGCGAATAAATGGGGTAGTGAGGCTGAGATACTATTTCCGTTCGCCTAATACCTAACTTTCAATCGAAATGTTGTTTATGCGGATGTAATGCATACTACTTACACTTTCTGTACAGAAAATTTAAATAAAAAAAGGTTTATTCGAGAAATTTTGAAAAATGTACTTTGATCTTCATACGGAATGTCCTTCATATTGAAGATAAAGAAATCAGAGCTCATGTATCGACAACAGACTGATCTACGCTAAATTCTAGACTGAAATAAAATCAAGGACACCAAAAACGGACATTTTCGTAAAATTATCGGGATTGAATTTTTTCGTGATTACAATATTTTGTATGTACTACACGTATATGAGAGAGTAAAAATGATCAATGATCTCATTTGAAGACTAAAGTACCTAGTCGCTTTGCTTTTTGTCGCTTTGCCATTTAGAGAAAGTAAAATATGACATTTTGTACTAAACAAATTAAACCACCACTTACGCTGTATAATACATCTTTTGAAGGAACTGTTGTCTTCAGATTTGTCCTAATTCACTTAAGGAGGTAAATATGGTCTTTCATCTTGACCCATATCTACTCCTCAACTTCTACCTACCTAATGAAAGAATTTTGTAAAATTGATATTCGCCCTATTCTGCACTTTTTTTCCTGAACACTGCATCACGCTTACCCCACTTTTTATCTGCTCAAGTAGCTGTTCCCAACATTTTTAGTGATGCGCCCTCCCCCCATTTGTGAGACTATTGTCAGATTTCAATGCAAAATATTTAGTTTAACCTTATTTTTAAATCCTACGAAAAGGTATAGTAAAACTATTTGAAATTCTGCATTTGTATCACTCTGTTTTTAATATATTCAATAATTAATAGGCTTGAACTGAAATGTAATGTTTATTAGCTAAAATAATATGATAAATGATATGAATAGGAAATTTCTCAATAATGAAAAATTACTAAACATGTTTAACAGAATTACCGGACATGATTCACCTACAAAGAATATTATCCGTATTGGATGTACGGAACAATCTGTGTTGTGTGTATGTATCTCGTTTCGGCCAACTAAGGACCACGAATGACAAATGCTAGTAAGGCTGAGTTTTTGTGAGACTTGACTCACTAAAATCACATCGTGAATTTGACCGAGATTGGAGAAACAGCGTCTAGATAGGATCCAGATTGCTGTATACGAGTATTACAACTGCGGTTTTTAGTCGCAGAGGGTGAACTTTTCGTACACCACAGCTATTTAAACATGGAAGTGAAAAACTACAAATTTTATCTTGCCCCACCTGGGAATTGAACCCGGGATGACTTGCGATCACGCTGACACCGCAACCGCGGAGGGGACACAATCTGTGTTGTATTCTAAAGAAATAAAGTTTTAACTTGAGAATGTTGCGTGTACAAATATATATCGCCCCGCCCCTAGGCAGCGTCCCGCCCCCCTTCAGCATCTACAATTCTTTTTGGACTCCACCCGAATTATGGTTTTCAGTGTGCTCTTAACATCGAACTTCAGGTATTATATCTGTCAGAGCGACCAAGCTAAAGTACCCTCCAAAATTTTTCAAATGAAAGTTTAAACTCTGGCCAGTGGCCGTAAATATTCATAACCTTACGGCGCAAAATTTTGAATTATTTGACTTTAAATTACTGTGAATATAGAGAAACTTGCACAGACTTGTTTTTTTTATTACGAAGTACCGGCTTAACATAGCGAATAAAACCTATCAAAACACAGCAAATGTAAATAGGAACGCAATGACGTTAAGAGTTTCATACCTTACGGGGCTTTTACAAGAGTAATTCACCAAACTCAGCGGAAAATACTGTGCGAACGGTTTTTTTTGATAACTGACGGAAATGGCGCTTGACTGAAGGCTTGTCAAAGAAAGAATCAGACAACACTGTAAATTTTATCTCGCAACTTCCGAGTTCCTACTCGTGGAGGAATGTTGGCATCGTCAACTGCCAGCATTGGAGCCACCTGTGGTCACTTATCCCCTGAATGAGGATGTGACCCAGGTTCACCGGATCAGATCAGGTGAAAGTTGCGTTCGGACTTGGAAGTCGAGGTGTTTGGTGAAGTGGACAGCACACCTGCGGCCAGAGCAGGAAGTCCCGGATTCGAGTCCCGGTCCCTCGCAATTTTCACCTGGCTGCTGACGATGCGACATTCTAAATTAGTTTTCAGATTTTAAAAACACAAAATAATTGTCTTCGTTAAACAATACATCAGAGAGTTATTAAATAATTAGAACTCCTTTGATGAATATTCCCAAGTTTAGTGAATAGCTGACAACTTGATTTCAAAGCGGACCGAATACCTTAATTTTGAATTTTTATGATTTGAATTTCAATGACATGTGGAGAAATATGGGTCCATGATTAGTGTGTCAAGAAGTCCAGGGTGATACATCTTGGAACATCTTTGCTGAAGAACAATATATTGAATGGAACTGTAGATCGAAATAAAATCGTCCGCCATTTTGAGTCGTTGTTTAGCGTTCAAGTTCATATCGCTCATCGCCATCATTTGCAATATGTACTTTAAATTCAATATATTTTCTGTAGGTTTTGTAATAAATTATGTTGCTTATGAACTCAGATCGTACTCAAAATGACTCGCAGAAACAGCTTGAAATGTAGATTTCACTTGACTACTCTTGTCCTCTCTACTAGGTGATGAATAAAAATGACAAAAAAATAATTGTTATATTTTTATGTATGTTCATTCTATAAAGTGTGTTTATATGAAGTTATGAGGTGGGGACGTTGCAATTTAGTTGTCTGTAATCATGAGATAAAATAAGTCAATTCTTAAAATTTTCTTTCAGGATAAATTACTGATCTTGTTTCAAAATTTATACTTTTCTAATGTAAATAATTTATACTCTTCTTTAATCTACTTGTGTATTTATTGGTAAAAGTACATGTTATAATTATTTTCAAGGGAATTTTGAGAAATCACTTTCCTTACCTACATCTAGGAATTAACGCCAATTATTGAGAAAGAGTTCGGAGTTCTCTTTAAGAGTTCATCCTAAATACTTTTTTAATCAATACCCAGGAGTGTGTAGTGGACCGGGAGCGCCAAAACAGTTCGAAATCAAGATTAGATCCAAAGCAGTCTGAACACTATTTTGCATTTGACTGTGAATTCCGCTATAAAAGGAGAGTTGACTTTACGACACTCACTGCTCCAACACGACCCTTCCCACTCTGTGAAATTTGGCGCTTCGCCCATTTCAATACATCGCTTAGAATAGATCATTTTGCGTAAATCCCAGTGCTTGGATTCATGCAGACCACGAACCCTCAACTTGGTTTCGCACTAATGATGACTCTGAGAAAACAACATGCCTTTTTACGATAATGACGAACAAATTCACATCCTCAGCAATCAAGCTTAAATCCGTTTTAAAATCAAACCTGCTCAAATATATTTATTTTTTTCTTCAATTTGCGTTGGCCAAAATATCTAAATACATTCGATAGGAAATGGTCCTTCTGGCAACTTCGTCAACATGTAAGAAAACATTGCAATGTGTTCCGTCAGTGGTTGGAAAGGTCGCTCTAGTGACTGGAGAAGAAACTCTAAAACAAGATAATATTGGCTGCACGCATTCGACAAAAGCAGAATGATCCCGATTTCATGGTATAAACTTTCAGAGTCGGTACAGGATACTGTAACAATCATTTCTTGTTTAGGATATGTATCGGCGCAAGTGACGCGGCGAGACGCAAACACAGGAAATAAGAAATGAAAGGAGAGAAAGTGTTTATTGACAGCGTCGTTGGCAAATGCAATGTGTACAATAACTGTTGAAAACTGCGTCTACAAATAGTGATACATGCGTCAGTGGAGCGATTGGCGTACACATTCAAAGATTGTCGAACACATGCTCACGTGCAGCAGCTTCGGATATTCGAGCAAGTAGATCAAGTATTTCCTGTGTTTGCGCCCATATGATTGTTACCGTGTCGTGTACCAATTCTAAAAGTTTGTACCATGAATTCGTGATCATTCTTTGTGTACAGAATATTATGCTAATCTTAAATATAAGATTATTTTATCACTATACCGTATATATGTATAAAAATATATAACATGTAAACAATTTAATGTTTTAGTTGTATTTCATGTTGTACGAGGTTAAGCAGAAAAGTAATGAGACTGATTTTTTATTTACCAAAGTTTTTATTTTTTTCAAACATCAATGTTATCCCCTTCAAAGTAGTTCCCTTGGGCAGCTACACACCGATGGAGACGTTGTTCCCACTGTTGGTAGCAGCGCTGGAAGTCTTCAACCCGTATGGTCTTCAGTATGTATGTCACACGCTTTTGGATGTTTTCTACAGTCCCGAAATGACGACCTTTGAGGATATTTTTCAGTTTAGGAAAAAGGAAAAAGTCTCAGGGACTGAAGTCAGGTGAATAGGGGAGCTGGGGAACCACAGGAATGCCTTTTGAGGTCAAAACATCTGGTATGGAGAGGGCAGTGTAACATGGGGCGTTGTCATGATGGTGAATCCATTTGTCTGCAATGTCTGGTCTCACGCGAATGACCCTTTTTCAGAACCTTTCAAGGACGTCTTTATAAAAAACTTGGTTGACAGTTTGTCCTGGAGGAACAAATTCTTTGTGGACGATTCCCCTTCTGTCCGAAAACAAAATCAGCATTGATTTGATCTTCGATTTGCTCATTCGAGCTTTCTTTGGTCGATGAGAGTTTGCAGTGTGTGCCACTCCTCACTTTGACTCTTGGTCTCAGGATCGTATTCAAAAATCCATGATTCATCACCTGAGATCACACGACTAAAGAAATCTTGTTCATTAGCGATTCTGTCAAGAAGATCAAGACACTTGTTTTTTCGATTGTCCTTCTGGTGAATTGAGAGATTTTTCGGCACCATTTTGACACAGACCTTTCGCATGTGCAAATGTTCACTCAAAATTTGATCGGTAAATCTATTCAAATTTAATTGTCCGCTCAATATTCTTAATGTTAAACGACGGACTGATCTCACAAGAGTGTTCACACGTTCGATGTTTTCATCGGTTTTCGAAGTCGAAGGCCTCCCTGAACGGTGTTCATCTTCAACGTGTTCTCTGCCTTCCAAAAATGATTTGTACCAGCGAAAAACTGGAGCTCGGGATAAAGAATGTTCCCCATAGGCCTGTTTTAACTTTTCAAACGTCACACTTGCCGATTCTCCAAGCTTAACACAAAATTTAATAGCACAACGTTGCTCCAAATTCCGCTGTTCCATTTTGCTTGACGCACTACCAAAACACAACTTTATTATAGCAGTCACAAAAATCACGTAGTTGACGGAAGGAGTTGATGCACTGAGCTATGGGAGGGTACTGATACACGTGCTCTATCAAGGACAATAGCGCAGCGTTGCCGGTTTGCTTGTAGTGTTGCCAGTCTCATTACTTTTCTGCCTAACCTCGTATGTGTGAAATTATATTATTAGGATGCCCTTAATTTTTTTTCTATCTCTGTATTATAAGTTTCGATACAATGTGGCGCGAAACATTTAAGAAGGTGTTTTTTTAGGGAAGTGAATCGATATGTTGACTGATATATTACGTTAGTTTTCCTTCAATGGAGCAGAGATAAGAAAACCGTCATAATATAACATATGTTGGTATTTCTGTAATAGTATACGCATATTCAAGTTATTACATAATAAAGCGAATAATGCGGACGATACAATTTATTACAAATATTGAAAATGAATGAAATTGTTTTGTCTCAAGTTCTCCTAAAATTGACTCATTTGTTCAAATCTATGATGATATGAATTTGTTAAACACGAAAGAAGAAACATTACAATTTATTAGTTCTACTTTGTACTAAATAGCATGAAAATATTTCTAGGCACTTCAATTACCATATGTATTCTATAAGTGGCAGTCAAATGAAAACGAGACAGATTTAAAAAAGTAAATAAACTGATTATTAACTCAAAAGTAATCCCCATAACTGTGAGACAAGACGATCAATGCCTTCATGGAAAAATGTTTGCGGTTGCACTTTGCGGAATCAATCTGTTGAAAATATGTAAAAATGTAAACATAATCAATTTTATGTATTATGTTCTCTGAATTTTATTTCTTGTATTATGAAAAAAATAAAAGATTATTATTGTACCAGAATAGTTTCCGTATTACGCTTATGTTTTTCTTTATTAGTATCCGTAATTTTCTAGTGACTATAACATTTGCTACTTCAAGGTTTTCTATTCTTTTTCATTTTTTGCGAGTAATAAGTTATTAGAACAATTGATTGGTTTTTCCCAAATTCGTGATCCCATTAGTTCGCTACATCAGTTAATAAAATTTTTTTTTTCTTGTCTGGTTAAATTTTTTATTCCCTTCAACACCAGTTCATAATTAGTACAAAGTGATACTTCATTTTTTAGTGGGAGGATGACGAAGGCGACCACAATTAAGTTGAAAGGAAAAAAAAGTTATTTTGTATTGTGTACATTTTCTTGGTCAAAATTAGTTCATTTAACTTTTTATTTAATTATTTTCTTCTGATACTGGCTGTATTTGCTTCAACAACTCATGGATGGCAGTGTTGAAGCAGAACAGTATTGTCATTGCTTTTCAGTTTCCTGAAGTATCGGTTTTTAAAATTGTGAAATTTTGTTAATGTCACAATTGAAGCACTACATTAATTTAAAAAGTGTACCGGTTTTCGGAGCAGATTCAGGAGAAAATATTTTTTTAAATAAAGTAGTGAACACTGGAATTTTTAGACTTCTACTTTGTACTGCTGTGGAATCGTTGCTTTCTATCTGCCATTCTTTATGTACAGAATATTTCTATTTGAACATTCTCGCTATGAATAGTTGTTTTTTGTGGAATATTTTCTTGTTTAATGATGCTCTGTTTTTCATAATCATGCAATATTTAGAGAAAGTCATTCTGTGTAATTGATAGTTAAAATGCAGATAAAATCTTATCGTGCCAATTTGAATGATTTTACCTAGTAACTTCAACAAACCTTGTTCCCCAGAGACATTGTTACAAGCTCCACTCTGAATATATAAAGGATATAAAACCGAAAAGATGCAAGCGATGTGTTGGTGCTTGGGGACTACTACTGAGTACGTACACACACACATTAATAAGAACACGTTCTGCTCGAAAAGACGACGTCTCCCGGGCGGCATCAATTGAACGCAAAATATTGTAAAGTAGCTGTCACAGTCACAAATATGTTCAGACGCTGAATTGTGCTGTTGTTCCTGCTAGAAATTTCCACTATTTGTAGAGCAACTAGTTATTTGAGGTATGAACTCGATGTTGTCCTATCAGCTGAGGAAATTGTCTGCAAGTACTGCTGCGTTGACCGGTTCTTGTGTGCGGACCCGGAGACCAGTCGGAAGCTGCACTGTTGCTCCATAAACATGTAGATTGATTCATTGGTTCTCAAGTCTCCAATACTCTCTTGATACACTTAAGTTTTTTGTTACTTTCTCAAGAAATGAATACCTGTAACACCATCATATGATTCAACTCATCCGCCAAGAAGTGACATTTAGCGCTTTCCACTTAAAGTCATTACTACATCTGCTGTGTTAAGTTCTTAGTCCTATTCTTACTACATTGCCCTTGACAAAATGTTCGTCTTTCTTTCTTATTTCTAACCCTTTCTTTCTTTTCTCTCTCGGGGTTTCCACGGATTCGTTGCGTCACAACTGTAATGTCCTTTGGTGTCTTGGCAGAGCCGAGACTGCTCAGCCGAGAGAGTGATCAGATAATACATTGCCGCTCGAATCGTACCATTGAATTGTTCAGTACACGAACATTCTGCTCGTGACTGACCTACGAAGATTTTAAAAGATATGTTCTGCAACTTATACAGCTACACGATTCTTGTAATTACCTCTCCACGAGTAAAAGGCTCACACTGGCCCAGAAACACACGTGGAGAATCTGGAGGATTCCTCCCCCACAGATAACGCTGTGTGTTGGCGAAGTTCGTGTATTCATGGAGAGACTAGCTAAGATTTGACTATCGGAAGATAAGACAATCACCGGAAACAACGTATTAGACTAACCCATGGGTTGTAATGAAAGTTCCCGAGAAAAACCGGAGAAAACCATGGTTGGGGTATGTCTACAAGTCACGCAACAGTTGACTGAATGAGTTCACATTGTAAAGATTGTTCTCGGAAATAATAAACAATTGCAATGCATTAAAATAATTATTTTTGCTAGATTGAATGATAATTAAAATTTTCCTTATACATACTGGAATTATGAGCATTATTTCTACCTTGTTCGACTCGCATCAAGACGACGCTTCAAGGGGGCTATGCACTGTTAACATTTTAATATTCCTTGATGTCCGCCTCGTTGTCCTCGTCTGTCCAGTAATGTAAACACACCTTCGTGCTTTGATCAGGAGCATCCCAATTTTGAAGGATATCGAATTTTCTGGAGAGCAGTTATGGAAGCGTTTGACGTAAGTCATTATTTAGAAATTCGTTTGTTCCGTATATTCTTGTTTCTAACCCCAGTTGTGTTTGGTAGAAAATGAAGTATCTTTGTTTATAGGATTTAAACAAAAATACTAGGTTGTTTTGTACAAATAAACAAACAATAATATGTTGTGAAGATAGCGGTTACAAACTGCATATGACCACATGGAGGAGAAGAAAGTAATTTACTTTTCGGAAGCAAGCAAGGGGTCATCCCTTCAATTCCGATCAAAGTCCCTAAGGCAGAGGCGGATTTAACATTTCAGGACTCTCCTAACAATAAAAATAGTTCGGTACGTGTTATAATACTATGATAACAAATTTGATTTTATGAAACAAAAAAGTTATTACACAAGTACGAATATTTAGCAACTAGATTATTTGGAAAGTATTGTTTATAAATCGTAACTTAAATAACACGAGTTATATTATTTCAATAGATGCCACCCCTACGCAAGAGCCTAACGAGTCTGTATAAGAAAATCCACCTCTACCCGAAGCAAAACCGGAGAAAAAAGCGGCCTGGATGGGACTACATAATTAATGTACACAACCGTGCCAAGGCTGAGTAGATATAAAACTAAACTTATATGTGTAATAAGATACAACACAAGGAGACAGGAAAATAATTTTGGAAGTGTTATCAGTTATTTTGAAAGTACTGCAGTAATGGTACGTGATAAAGTACAAGGTGACTTTCAATTTTGTTAAAATCAATAAATTATTTCACATTGTAGAAGCACTGGTGCAGTAGGTCGCTTTTAACCGCGGATTTGAAAAGATTCAATTTAATAATGTATTTTATATCTTTGTGGAGAATATTATATAGAACGATTCCCGAATGACATGGCCCTTTTTAGTAAAGAGCGGTTGACGCTCTAGGACGATGAATAATATTCCTATTACGAGTATTTTTTTCGTGAACAAGACTTATATGAAGCAAGGTCGGCGTTCAGTAATTCGGTCTTAACAAACACGACCGTTTTATGAATATAAAATGCAGGGTTAAAGTGCTTAATTATTTAAATAAAGGTTTACAAGAGTTTCCGGATTGTTCAGATTAATAAATAATCCGAACAATCCTCTTTTGAATTCTGAAAGTTTTGCCACTGTGACCAGAATTGCCCCAGAAGATAACGCCGTATCGTAAATGGGAGAAAGAATTTGCAAAATATATGGAACGGGAAATATGTGGACTAACTAAATTAACTAAGATTTGGAAGGCGTAACACAATTTACTTAATTTGAATGAAGATTGTCAACGTCACAATTTCATTTGAGGTCTTGAGTATGGAGATAATAACATTTTAATTGTGTTCCATTAAACGAAAGAGAAACCTGGGGTAAAGATTTTGTGATACTATTGTGAAATGACATAGTTTTGTCAGTGTTTACTATGAAACTATTTGCATGGAACCAAGCCGAGAGGGTAGACCACTGATACCCAAAGTGGTCCCCAGGGCTCGACTACGACCTGCAATGGGTCCATGTCGGCGAAAAACAAAATTGTGGGTCCATGAGATGCAAATGGGGGTCCACGACTGTGGATCTCATTTAAGCAGGTTATGACCTCAATTTCGGCTTTCCATGAAGGGACAAATCCACATACAGTGTATGTATGTCATGTTTATGCTATACCTGTTACTTATCATGTACTATGGAATATCACGAGAAAGTTTTTAATTGCATGTCCATCTTCATACCTGGTGGAAAGGGGTTGCAGCGGAGTTGCCAATCTCCTAAAAAAAACCAACAGACTGGACCTCATTGACCGAAGAGTTGAGATTAAACCTAGCTAAATTGATGCCAAATATTGAAAATTTGTTATTAAAGCATCAGGTTCATCCGTCCCACAAATATCATTTATTTTTTGTTTAGTTATTTTATGTAATATGTACTAAATTTTAATTTGGTTGGTTTTAATTTGAATTCAATTAATAAATGCATAAAAAGTAACATGCGTTCTTTATGTTTTTCACACTACAGTTAGAAATTTAAATCTTTCAAAGTGAATATCACTATACCAGCTGTCAAAAACATTTAAAGTTGATGAATTTGCAAAATATCAATATTAGGTAAGTAGGGGGTCTACCCAAAACCGAAAAACATGGCAAGTCCACGAAACAAAAAAGTTTGGAGACCTCTGAGGTAGACAAAACTTTGAGCGTTGGTATGTTTACATGGTAAATTAGTGTCTTCTCAAAAAGGACCGTGTGGCTGACAACATGTCTTTCACATACAACAAAAAGAGTATATGGCTGAGAATTGATCCTTGGGGAACTCCGCGAGTAAGTGGCTTTGTTTCGAATAAGCAATGCTGAAGTACTTTATTTTTAGTATATGATATTTCGATCTGTTGATATCTGATTTAAATGGGAAGTTATCCATTGATCAAATTCACGAATGCCAAAAGATTGCAATTTTGAAAGGAGAATTTCGTGATGACATCGAATGCTTTGGATAAATCAAGAAAAACACCCTGAGGATTTTCTCCACGGTCAAGAGGTGTGGTAACATCATTTAAGAAGGCAATATGGCGCTTGTAGTGGAAAAGGATTTCCGAAATCCGTGTTGATCGTCAGAGGTAATGTTATTTTTTGATAAAAATCTAGAAGACGATTATGGAACAATTTTTCAAGGACTTTTGAGAAAGTGGGTAGTAGAGAAATTGGTCGATAATTTCCAATATTGAGATAGTTTCTTTCTTGTCTAAAGGTTTCACTTTAGCTCCCTGAAGTATATTAGGTAATATCCCTTTTGATACAGAACTATTAAAAGTTTTTGTGAGTGGATTTAATATAACGTGAGACGAAAATTGAACAATAAACTCGAGTATATCATCGATGGCCGTTGAAAATCTGTTTTTTAATGAACTGATAATTCTCATGATTTCAGTGGCGGTAGATTCGGGAGTTAACATAGAATGGGGTACCTGGGTAGATATATTTTGAGGACATTGGTTTTGAATTAGTTATTTTACCTACTTCTGAGAAATAATAATTAAACAAATTTGCCATGTCCTAACTACGCAGCGCCCTTTGTCGCCACAAGCATTCACAGAAAGTTTTATTTCGGTATTACCCTTATCAAGACTTCATAGAAAACGTTTTCTTTCTTTATCGTCGAATTATTAATCCGACGTGCTCCATACACCTTCATAACAATCTTTTCTCATCTGAATTCCATGTTCTGTTTCCAAGTTGTTCGAAAATCATTATTTGAAAAACTTCCCGCAGCATGTGCACTGGAGTCGAGATGAGTGAAGAAATTCTTCGCGAAGATTGTTGGCTGTGAAGGGGTAAAGCCCTTCCTTCTCCACGTCTCTTTCTGTATGGACTGTGGAGGTTAGCAAGGTGGGGGTGATACTCGCGCATGCGCACAATCGAATCTTGCTACTGCGCAACTGCGACGGGTTTCTTCACATAACTCATCTCCTGTACAATGTATAGAGTTAAATATGAACGGAGGCAACCGTATCTGCTGTAGATTGTCCTTGATTGCATGAGACAGAATGTACTGAGAGATTTCGACCTTGTTCGCGCATCCGCTTGTGGGGGGTAAGGTGTTACTGTGCTACCACTTGTGATTAGCAGTCAGTGAGGGGAATCGAGTTCCCCCACCCAAGACGATGTGCGAGAGAGACAGAGACATCTCTCATCGTTTTCCCCTCCGGACAATCGGCGCATAAGGCTGTTGGGTCTATGCGTTTGGTACAATGCGATTTTTCGGTGGTGAAATGACGGGCAGTTCCGCGCCAGTTGGAGAGGGAGGATGGTAGAGGAGAGGGGGGAAGATTCGCTATCTGTCTCCGGCGCATTGACTACAAAGACCACCACCCTTTTTGTACGTTTTCGTACAAAATTTCTTGGTAAATTAACAGAATTAATATGAAAGAAATAAACAGCTTATGTCCTTTCTCGTGATCATACGAAGAATGCAACTACATTTTTCCAGTAAATTATTACTTGTTTGGAAATTGAATCTGTAAATGATTTGGCAAATCTATGATGAAACTATTTACCAATAGAAAAAAACACGAATATTACTACTGACACTATCTTTCTGCTCACGTAGATTTTACAGAAACAATCCACAAAGCCAATCCATAAAGTACTTAATTCCTAGCATTTTGTTCAACATTTAATCTTTTTGTGAGTGAAATGTACAGAAGTCTGTTGAACCCGACTCTTTTTTTAAAAGATAAATTTGAAACAAATACCAATATCTTCATTTTTAGTATGGTGTAATTCGAATTACAGAAACGAACGATGAAAACAAAGAAGACAGTAAAGATGAAAAAGGAATGCAAATTTTAAACCCTCCCGAGAACTTGTGGGAGGAGCCCCGATCTACTCATAAAATTCAATAGTTTATTAACATTAACCGTTTCATTTCCGAGAATTGTTGGTAAATCTGCAGCCAGACCAATTCGTCTCCGTATACTTGAGTATCTTCTGCAATCAGTTAGTAGGTGACGCACTGTCAGAGAACAG
>NNCF01126370.1:27468-79588 GCA_002313205.1 Laupala kohalensis | reverse complement strand
TTTCCTTTTTTGTGAAATAATGTATTGGTATTCTGTTTTCTTTTCTTTCATCTTTCTATTTAGATATTTGTTGATTTCAGGAGGGTTTTTTAGTGGGTATGGTCGAGATATTCGGCGAGTCCCACACACGGGGAAGAGTCATTACGGCTCTTCTCTATGGTGCGAAACTGCATTTTTCCCTACTTGCATGGGCTCTAATGACCTCGATGTTGACGAGCCCTAAAGCCCCAACCAAAAAACAAAACAAACAAAAAAAGTATGGTGTTGATAAGAGAGAGTATCTTCTAAAGGTAACTCATACGGGATTGTCTTCACAAACTCTACAATTTTTAATTGTAAATACAAAGAAGAGAAAATACATTTAATTTCCTAAACAAGCAATGTACTTAAAGTCTGGGGGTGTCTAAAGCAGAGATCATTATTTTGCAAGTAGTGTCGTTCTCAAACAGCGCGAAGAAAACTGCCTAAAATAGAACCTTGCAGAACTCGGGGAGCAAGGGGCTTGGTTTCTGAAAGGTAATGAAGTGCATGATTTCGTTATGCACATGATATTAGCGATTGTGGGCACGATTCTTGAGTGTTTGATGTTAACTGCTGACCACCAAGCAGCTGACTTGAGTGGCTTCTGCATGAACTTTTTGTGTTGTATGAAATGAAGTACGAGAAAAATATATCAAATATCTTCTTGTGCTTCATGTGTTTTTCATTTATAGTGAAAACTTTTGAGAAATTGCATAGTTTGTTAATAATTATTCGACTTGCTTACCTTCCTCCTAAAACATTGTAGTGTTTAATGTAATATAAATTTCTTATTGTAAGCAAATGTGTATTTTTGAGATAAAGGTGTTTAAGGAATGTACAAAAGATTGCATGAGTGTTTTGACTTGCAGTGGATTTTACGTGGAAAAATGAAAGAGAAACGGGAACAGAAGAAGATATTCAATTATTTGTTGTCGAAAGAGGACTTAGGGAACGATGTAGTTTCTCGCCCTGATTCGACAAATAATACGCGCTTGTGGACATCCTCTGTTTGTGCGTATGGAAATATGTTTTTCGGAGACTTGACGTCTAAATTAATGAACTATTCATTTACGCCTCCTTGCTTGTAGGTAGGGGGACGCGATCATGACGCAACGAAATAATCACGTAATTCAAGATATCTAAATTTATATATTTAGTATGATTACCAAGTATTCAATTTAAAGTAAATACCGAATGTATCTTCCTTGATAATTGCCTATTTCATATCGCACGCCTTGGCTGTCGAAAACAGAGAAGAAACCCAAAATACATAAAAAAAGAAGATGAAGCCTCCTAAAGGAAAATGAATGATAAACCATACTCAAATGAATGAATCATACTAATATTCGTATTGAAAAGAATGATAAATTAAAAGACGTTTGTATGTTTAATTTATCAGTCTTTGATAATGTTGCTAACGCTCCACAATTACAAAGTCGTATTGAAAAGAAGATATTCTTTGAAGTGACTGTGAAAACTAAAATGTCAAAATTACTTCGGGTTCTTTCTATATGAAGCAGAACATTTCAAATTGAGATAAAACCTGCGATATTTCACAAATTGTTTGCCAGATGTTCAAGAAAACGACTCCGGCGGGAACAACTTAGGTATTACAGTCTAGCAAGTGGATTGCTACACTGTAAATTGTGTTCAAACGCGTTGATGGGACTGTTAAGTCATTTTTAGTTTTTGCTCTCGATATGAAATTTGCGGGTTTTTCGTGGAAGCTCTATGCTTTGACTACCTAATGCGATACATAACAAGAGATGAGAAGCTCCATTTTGTGATACTAACAAGGAAACTTTCAACAAGCTCACGTCGAAAGTGTTCCCGATTTTTTAAATACTGAAACATATTGACTATTAGTATGTTGTGGCAAAACACTGGAAAGCACCGAAAAAAAAAATTACGAAAAACTGTTACTTTTCGCACGCCGAAGAGCCATTTTTGAGGGTGTTGTACAGCCCTAAAACTACGAAGCGGACGAGTATCGACGGCCGAGTCACGTGACTGAGCTTTGAATCGTTCGACTTCTACGTATCTTCACCATTCAGGGAGGACATGAAAATGCGATTGAACAATAATATTCCCCGCACATTTAAGGAAGAGATCTGTCAAGTCAAATATCACTTTATACCCGAGAAGCCGAAAAAACCAGCTAGTGATTAAATACAATACTATCTGTGGAAATCTCAAATTTCATCTAACAATAATGTTTGTAATGTATTGGTACGGTGGAGAAGTGAAGACGAAGTATGCCGTTCACGGATATTAAAGGAGCTTCAAGAAAATATTTCAAAATGTACGAGAGCAAAGCCACGAGTATTCGGCTAATATGTGATAAAACCTGTAAAAATTTCCCTGTTTCTCGTGGCATATGACTTCATTTTGCTTCATAAGAAATTGAGAAATTTCTCTTTCGTCTTGGACATTTTAACATAGTTCCCATGAGAAAAATGCATGGAACTTCGGGCATCGTCATTAGGAACAAGATATGCTTTTTTAAAAGGGAACATCCAAGGATGTGATAACTTTCGGTCAGATGATAATGGCGACGAGCCGAGAATCGAACCTTCATCGCAGGGATGTTTACTTCACCACATGTTCGCCTTCCACAACACCACACCGTTTCCGCTCACACCAAAGCCCCGGAACTATCCCGGATATATGCACATCCAAGTATAATCGCTGATTGTCTTAAAATAATCGTCACAGAAAGCGGAAAGTTCGAAATTTCTTCTTGTAGCAGCCATGTTTATATGAAATTCAAAAAAATTATGCATATTTATTATGCAAATATAATAGCATACAATGATTTTCGTAAAAATAACAGAAATCCTCAAAATTTAGACATTCTTAATTAATAATAATAAATTTATTGTCAANACTGCGTATGACAAAGTGGAGGACAATAAACTAATTTACTCTCCGGAAGCAAGCAAGGGACGTATTCCATCAATTCCGATCAAGGGCAATTCCTAAGGCGGAGGCGGATTCAAAAATTTCAGCAAAAATTCCTAGATAAGATAAAAAGTTAGCTGCGAGTTATAATACATATATAATGTCAATATGTTTGTAATTTAACGCAAATATGTTTGTAAATTTACATGTACAAGTTATTATCGAACTATAGATTATTCTGAGTATAGTGTTTAAAAATCATAAGAGTTGAAAAAACACTAAATTCACGATTTATTGTTACAATAAATGTGCCTCTAGACAAAGCCTAGAGAACCGGTATAAGAAATCAGCCTCTACCCGAAGATAAAACGGAGAAAAACCCGGACCAGGATGGGGCTACAGAATTAATGTACACAACTGTGCCAAAGTTGAGTACACATAAAACTAAATTAATATGAGCCACAAGACAACACAATCATGCAAGAAAATGGTTTTGAAATTGTTATAAGTTATTTAAAAAGTACTACAGCAATAGTGTGATAAAGTACAAAACGGATTTAAGTTTTATTAAAATCAATAAATTCTTTTACATTGTAGAAGCACTGATGCAGGAGGTAGTTTTTAACCGCGGATTTGAAGAGATTCAATTTCATAATATCTTTTATATTCTTGGGCAGAGAATTATGTAGAACGATTCCCGAATGATATGGTCCTTTTTGGCAAAGAGTGGTTGACACTCTAGAATGATGAATATTATTCCTATTGGGAGCATTGTGTTCGTGAACAAGACTGTTTCGTATGAAGCAAGGGTGGCACTTTAGTAATTCGGTCTTAACAAAAACGACCGTTTCATAAATATAAATGCAGGGAAGTGTTAAGATATTTAATTCCTTGAATAAAGGTTTACAAGAGTTTCGGGGGTGAGATTTTCGAATTATGCGAACTATCCTCTTCTAAATTCTGAAAGTTTGAATACTCTGACCGGAATTGCCCCAGAAGTTAATGTCGTAACGTAAATGGGAGTAAACGTTTGTAAAATATACGCAACGGGAAATACGTGGACTAACTACGTTAACTAAGATTCGGAATGCGTAACACAATTTGCTTAATTGGTAATTAAGATTTTCAACGTGACAATTCCTTTTGAGGTTGTCTTGAATTTTGTATTCGTAACAGTTTTTAATTGTGTTCCATTTAAAGAAAGAGAAGGGGTAAATATTATAATAATACNTACTCCGCAAGTAAGAGGCTTTGTTTCTGAAAGACAACGCTGAAGTATTTTATTTTTAGTATAGGATATTTCGACCTGTTGATCCTTGGGGTACTCCGCAAGTAAGAGGCTTTGTTTCTGAAAGACAACGCTGAAGTATTTTATTTTTAGTATAGGATATTTCGACCTGTTGATCCTTGGGGTACTCCGCAAGTAAGAGGCTTTGTTTCTGAAAGACAACGCTGAAGTATTTTATTTTTAGTATAGGATATTTCGACCTGTTGATCCTTGGGGTACTCCGCAAGTAAGAGGCTTTGTTTCTGAAAGACAACGCTGAAGTATTTTATTTTTAGTATAGGATATTTCGACCTGTTGATATCTATCTTTTAAGTAAGAAGTTAGCCATTGATGTGGAAGTCCACGAATGCCTAAATAATGCAATTTGAAAGGAGAATTTCGTGATGGATGACGTCGAATCAATAAAAACTCTGGATAAATCAAGAAAAACACCCTGAGGATTTTCTCCACGGTCAAGAGGTGTGGTAACATCATTTAAGAAAGAAAATATGGCGCTTGTAGTGGTAAAGGATTTCCTAAAACCGTGTTGATCGTCAGAGAGAATGTTGTTTTTTGATACAAAATCTAGAAGACGCTTATAGAACAATTTTTTTAGGATTTTTGAAAAAGTGGGTAGTAGAGATATTGGTCGGTAATTTCCAATATTGAGTTTGTTTCCTTTCTCGTGTAAAGGTTTCACTTTAGCTCTCTTAAATTTGTTAGAAAACACCGCTTCTGATAAAAGAACTATTAAAAATATTTATGAGTGGATTTAATATAAAGTGGGACGAAAATTTATCAATGAACTTGTGTATATCATCTATGCCTGTTGAAAATTTGTTTTTTGATGAGCTGATGATTCTCATGACTTGACTGGCGTTAGTTTCGGAAGTGAACATAGAATTGGGTACGTGGGTGGATATAATTGGAGGACGTTGATTTGGATATATTGAGTTCGTTATTTTATCTACTTCTGAGAAGTAAGAATTAAACAAATTTGTGATGTCCTGAGGATTTGATATGATTTTGCCATCGTTTAGTAGAGAAATATTTCCTTCGCGATTTTCAGAAGTTGACGTGTAGTTTTTAACAATATTCCACATTGCCTTTGTCCGGTTATTCGATTTTGGTACCTGCCTGTCGTTTTCCATAACTTTAGCTGCATAGACTACTTCTCGAAGAATAGTCTTATATTTACGAAAATAATCATGGAATTCGGGTGGTTGGTTCTAGAGTTTTGAAAGATAATATAAACGGCGTTTGTTTTTTGAAGAAATCCTTATCCCTTGGGTGATCCATTTATTGAATTTCTTTGTGCTAATTAACTTGCGTTTTATGGGAAAACTAGAGTTGTAATGTTTTAGGAATATTGAGATAAATACATTGAATTTGTCGTCGATGTTTTGGCAATTGTAAATATCTTTCCATGTTTCTTCACGCAAATAATTTATGAATATGAATTGATATGTGTCATTAAATTCTCTTGAAAATTTGTAAAGGATTTTAAGTTGTTTCAATTTGTCATTAATAGTCAATACTTGAGCAAGGTGATCGCTGTATCCGGAGATAAACACTATAGAGAAATACGAGATTCCATTGTTGACAATAATTTGATCTAGCAATGTTTGAGGTTAACCGGAGAGGCGAGTGGGGTCGTTTATCGTAGTAATAAGGTTGAAGGAATCGATAAGATTCTTTAATCGATTAATTGGCGAATGTGCAGAGTCGGATGTATTCAGGAAATCGATGTTGAAATCACCACATATAACGATAGATTTAGTAGATTTATGTGCGATATGTTCTAAAACATTTTCTAAGTTCCGAAAAAATATGTCAAGATCTGATTGAGGAGGTCTATAAATACACAAAACAATAATACCGGTGGCGGTCAGTTTAACTGCAGAAATTTCGTAGACACAATTATTAATTGAATTTAAATTAACTGATGTAATTATCTCTGAAATGAGTATAAATTCTCTTGTGCGAACCAATGATTACATTTATCCTATGAATTTTATAGAACCAAACTACTGAAACCGTAGGACCTTCGCCAAAGTTAAAACAAAATAAATTTTTTGAGTATTTATTGAACCTTGATGAATATCTTGTGCCCTTTGTTGAAAAATGAAAAAAGTATTACTCAATTCAATAAATGGAAGTATTCGGGCTAAAATGATATGTGTGTGCCGACCTTCGATGTAAGTTATAGTGATTGAACGCAAAAGTAGAGACATCCACTGTAATATAAGTGTGAGAGTGCACTGTTTGTCAAGAAATCACGTCTTAATGAGTAAACTAATATTGTGTGAGGTTGTTGGGTAGTAATAATTTTTTTTGTATTTTGAGGAAAAAGGAAACAATCCTTCTTTATCAAGTAATGGGTAAGGCGAAGTGTAATCGGTGCATTCATTGCTTCTCATAAGCCGTAAGGATCATCGCTGTGGTTGAAAAAAAAAAATTTCAGATTATGAGATACGAAGAGGATGTTTATTACTATTAAGTCATCTACAGACATTGCTTCGTAGTACTGTTACTCACATTTTCAATTTTATTAGTGTAGTACCTGAATGATAACACAAATGACTATTTACAAATTTCCCTTCGACTATGGCTGGGACTGTGTAAGAATGTCCCTATGAAATATTTTCACAGCCATGAATAAAGTGACGACCTTCTGGATTGTCAGTGTCAACTACGAGGTACATTCAAGTTGTAACACCTCCGATTTTTTTTCTCACTAACTAATCACACGAAAACTATGAAACTAGTGTCACTTCTCGACGTAATCTCCCTGCAGCCGCACCATTTTTCACAACGTCGACGCCACGATTCCACAGCCGCTGCCGGCGCTTCTTTAGGAGTCTGTTTTGATCACTGGAAAATCGCTGATGCATTAACGACTAGCAGTTGTGCGATCGCGGAGAGTCTCTTTCATCGTGGGAAACAGACAAAATCATTGTGATAATCGATGAAAAGAAAGTCCCATTCATACCGTCATTACACGTCAACATGCCACGCGTGCAACCGTATGGTGGTCCGTCAGCATTCGTGGCACCCACCAAGAGGACACTTTTCGCATTTTCAGGTCGCCATGCTGGATTGTGTGCGCAATCCCACGGAAATGCCAACTTTGGAGGCGATGTGTTTCACACTCACTCGGCATTCCTCCAAAACAACTTTCTCCACTCGCTCGATCATGTCGTCAGACCGATTAGTGCGAGCCCCAGATTGTAACACATTCTGCCTTCTTTGATCTGTCGCACCCACGAACGCACATTAGACACATCCATGACACCATTACCACATTCTTAACTCACAAATTCCGAGTACCTACTCGTGGAGGAGTGTTTGCAACGTCAACAGCCGGGTGAAAATTGCGACGGACCGGGACTCGAACCCGGGGCTCCTGCACTGACCTCAGGTGTGCTATCCACTGCACCACCCGCCTCGACTCCCAAGTCCGTACGCAAGTTTTTTAGTCTCAAAAACACTCTTCTCGTCGCTACAGTTCTGTGAGCCGTACAGTGCTTTCATCTCTGTTGCGCATTCACAAAGACTGCTCTCTTATTTTAAACAAACCGCATGTTTTTATCTGCTTCCAGTTCTGAGAAGAAAAAAATCGGAGGTGTTATAACTTTAATGCACCTCGTATTGCGAGTACGTGTAAATAATATTGAACCGTATTCTATGCATGTTATTTTGTACGCCTCGTTCCCGAGATAGGACATAGATAACAAGTCCAGATAATTTCTTATTCTGCACCGTGTATTATTATAATATTTATCTACTTATTAAGAAAGAAAAAATGTACAAAAAATTACAAAATTCACGCGAGCAAAGGTGCGGGAACTCAGGTTGCGCTATTAAAACCAAACATTGACCTCTAACTACATTTATAGTGGAAAATAGAAGTAAGACACGAATCATAACACTTTATTAAACTCTGTTCCAATGAACCGATTTTTCTACTCGGAGACTGTTGTCGACGGCGTTCAGGAACTCTAATTTCATACGCACTTAAATATAATGTAAAATGTTCCAAGACTGTCCCTATGTTTTCATTGTTCTTCTAAGTTACTACCGAAAAAGGGTAAGTGTACCTCAAGATATTCGTATAAATATTTCAGTTAAAGCGTCAAACATTATTAGTACTTATATTACTTCAAAATTTTTTTTGAAAAAAAGAAGCCTCAAGCTTTTAAATTTTATTTCTCATCTCAAATCTACCTTCGAAGTATTTGCACATGTGATGATTGACCAAGAGAAGGACTTTTTTGTTGTACTTTTTTGGTTTTCAATTTTACAGAACATCTTTTACTTTTTAATTCAGCCCTTTAGTATAAAAGATTGTTTAAAAATAGTTTCTTTTGTGTATTTTTTACGCTGTTGCGAATTTTTGCTCGTTTTTTGTTCTACATTATTATTATTAAAAACAATTTTGTGGGTTTTTTATGAAAATCTTTTGAATACTTGAACTGTTAAAAAGAAATTTTGAAGGAAAAGTAAATTGAAAAATTAAAATCCAGAGGATAGCAAAGCTAACATTCGTTTCTACAACCTATTTGATTTGACTTCATAATTCAAAACCGAAATAAAATAAAATTGTAGTACATAGTTTTTATTTCGATTTATGCTTCCTGCATTTTCTTTTTAATAAAACACTTAAAGAAATGTTTTTAAAAATGAATCATGTTTAATATTAATTTTGACCGAGAAGTAATAAAATCATGATGAGTTAAAGAGTGCTTAATTCTTCCTGGGAAAGTTGTTTGTACTTCAGGACACAAAATGATTTGAACAATTTCCACTTTCCAACGTTTCGGTCTAATGTAAGGAATTCTGAATGAATGAAGAAGCATAATCCAAGAATATATTTAAAAAAATAGAGTGGTGGAAACAATACGTCGAAAAAATGGAACTGTTTAATAATATAGATTGGTCGAACCGATCTTGCACTGTTGTCCAGGTAATCTACGAGAGCATTTCTTAACCATAAATTATTGCTTAGAATACTTCCAAAATCCAACAACGGTAACATCACAATATTAACATTTTCAAAATGGCGTAGTATTTTATTCTGTAATGAGACAAAGACAATTGAATACACGCTTTTTATGGTAATATTTTATATTAATTTTTACATTTTAAATTGAAATATCAATAAAATCTACACAGAAGTCTACTGTTCAAAATCAGGGAATATCCTTGTCGGAACACCCCTTTATAAGAAATTCAAAAAGTGCGGGGGGGGGTTGTTTAGAATTAAGGGTAACACAACCAATATAAGCTTTATTTGGAATTTATTTCTTTATTTTCATTATTCGAATGGAAAATATCTTTAAATATCCATTATCAAATTCACACTGTCCAACCTCGAAAATACCTATTTTACTCATTCAAATTGCTGAACGAATGTGTTAATTACGATGGAGTGGATGTTTTGATGTGTTGTATGGATTGATACTCCGTCCAATTACCAAGAGTTTTCCAACAAAAATTTGCACCACCGATTCCGCTATCTAAAAAAATATGGTTAATTTTGGGGCATTTTTTAGTTCATTCCAAATATATGCTAAACTATGTTTCTGTCAAAAAATGTTATTCTATACTTCGTTGAAAGAAGGTTAAATTTATTAAAAGAAGATTTGATTTGTTTTTTCTCCCTCTATAGTTGTGGATTTACAGCTCTTCGAATTTTGGCAAATATTTCCAAAAAGGAGAGAAGTGATACCTTCCTATTGAATTCTTCCTGTTCATAACTTCCTGTAGTTTCTAAATGGCTTGACCTACGGGAAAAAAAATTATTTTCTTCCAAACTAGAGTAAATTTACTACAATAGAATTACAAAATAATTACATTGTGTCCACTAGATCTTGAGTTTGTTTGTTAATTGATAATGTTTTGAATGTTTTAGTAAATACGAAAAAAATGTTACAAATTATCATTTTACTCATTATCATTTATTGATTACAGTGATGGGCACAAATCACAATCAAAATGAATGATGTGCAAATTAAAAGAATTATTTGTGCGGTAAAACATTTTACAAATCAGTACAAAAATGTCGAAATTTTCTTCTTTTCAAAGGAGCTTTGAATCGCAACATATTATGACCTCTGATCATACTTTTGGCTTTTGTCCAATTACAGAGATGCCTTTCACTGGAATTGGCTTCAATAATGCATTGTGATAAAACAATCTTTAAGATGCAAATATTCTGCGTGTAGGCTCTGTAAAGCTTACTTGAAGGAGAGCCGAGTAGAACATATGTTCTAAGACTCCTTGTTTTCCTACATCCTCGACGTAGATGTCGCGTGAAGAGAAGAGGGGTGTTAAAAGATGTGATTTGTCACCTTTGACCGATCTCTATGTATAAGGAATTGATTGTATTGACTCTGAATCGATGAATGTGACCCTGCACCTGGGGGTGTTCCGCCATTCCATGCCATGTTTTGATTTTGAAAACCATTATGGCCAGAAGATACCCAATGGATCTGCTCAGTGCTGTATAGGCAGAAAACAGCATTTACGAGACACCTGGTCTCGCTTATTCGAAGGTTGTGTGAACCCATAATTTACGGCAAAATTGATTGGTAGGATTATTCACATCTTAGAGGACGACAGAAATATAACGCAAAACGTGTGTACTGATTAGTAGACATCTGTTGTAAATGTTTTTTGGTTTTTTATATATTGTAGTATTTGTAAAGGGGAAATGGAGTGTGCTATTGAAGCCTATCTTCATGGAGCGATAGGAGGTGGGTGGTGGGGGCTATTGTTAGAGGTGGGCTGCTTAGCTGGGTTCAACAACAATTTGGCCCATGTGGATTTTATAATCTATCAATCACTGCTACACTCTAAACGTTCTGTTTCAAAACAGAAGAGACATGCGTCTCTCTTGACTTGGACGACGAAATTTTAAGGTACCTTTAAACTCTTTGGAACTCAAAAGAACCTTCCAATGTAATTTCGCCGTATTCATCAATCTTCACCCCATCACAAAATTCAGTAAGGCTGTGCTTGCACAAAATCATGGTATCATTGCTATGTTGTGGATACAGTATTTGCATATGTTAAAAAAAATTGAAACAGTATCTTGAGGCACATGGAATGGAAAACGTGCATTTGCGTACCGAATTACGAGAGATGACAAATCTTTCCTCAATCCTCAACGTCAAGAGGAATGGGCGAAAGTAAGAAGACATTTTCTGATTATCTTGCGTGGAGGTGACCCAAATACACGAAACCTTGGTGAGATTTGATATTTGATAAAATTTTCTTAAAAGTTGAAGAGTCTTAAGAGGCGAAATTTAACGTAGTAACAAACTACGGGCGCACGTGCTACCAATTTGAGGCAAGAAACGATCCGTTGTAGTGGGTCTGGTAATCCATCCACTCTATGATGTCTCTTGCCTCGATAATTCAAGAAAGATCTCACTCCATTATCTTCTCCTGCACTAGCAAGCTAGGCTGTTTAAAAGCATGTGGGTGTGAACAAATACTACACAACGACTCGCGAACACTGCGAAGTGAAGTCCAGAGAAAGTACACCAACATACCTGACCTGCAACATGGAGGGGATGGGAACCCCTCGGCATGCTGAGCGAAAAGATTGATGAATACGGCGAAATTACATTGGAAGGTTCTTTTGAGTTCCAAATAGTTTAAAGGTACCTTAAAATTTCGTCGTCCAAGTCAAGAGAGACGCATGTCTCTTCTGTTTTGAAACAGAACGTTTAGAGTGTAGCAGTGATTGTCGCTAGAATCAAAATGCATCAGATGGTGTGTCAATGAACACCCCCGAGGCGTTTGCAATACCGACACAACGGTATGGGAAACCGCGCAGGCCATTCTGAGTGCCGAAGATCAACCAGCGTGAAGGACATAAACAGAGCCCAATGCATAGCGCACTTGCCTTCTTACCTCTGTTGACGCTGGTTCGAATCCCGTTTGTTCCCAATAGAATTTGCTGTGGTAGATGAAGGGGGTTCGTGGCGGGGTTTCTCCATGTACTCGCGATTCCCCTGCCTTCCTTTCCACCTCAACATTAACTCATCATTTACCTCTCACCTCATTCACACATAACCCTTGTCAGTCCCGTCATTAGGTAGACCGGAACATGTAGGAACCTCCACGTGGTGCCCACGGGCAGTGTGCCTCGAAAGGTACTCTGGCTAACTTGTCTAATACAGAAGCATTCTTAGACGATTCATTCATTCAATCGCGTCTGGATTTGAGTTTTTTGTGCCAAAATTATTGAATCGCTCTGTAATCCCCATGATCACCGATCATAATTCTATTATCGAAATTAATTTTGGAGCGAAGCACTCTTGACAAACTAAACAAAGAACTTGCACATTTAACAGACTGGCCAACAATTAACCTCTATACTTGCTCATTGAAACTCAGGAAAATATGTCGCCGACAATGTTAATTTCATGTTTTTTTCCTGGTAATGCTTACTCTTCACTTTATATTACTAATATTACTACAATGGGTACAGCAAAGAAAGGAAGGCATGAAAATTGAGTTTGTGTAACGATTTTTTTTCTCTCTTGCAGAAGGGTATTTTGAATTTTAATTTACTGTGCTGTGTTTGTCCGAGGTGCACCATCCCTGGTTTTGTTTCGCGGCGCGCTTTTTGTGAACTCGCTTGAAGTATAGTTAAAGGGTCGGTGAACTTGCGTACATTAGTAAACGAAAGTTGTTCGCTTTTGTTGCATATTTATTTATTTATAAAGTTACATATTAAAACATTTATTTACTTCATTGTTTCCTTAGGTGACGTACTGAAGTAAGTAAAAGTTTTGATGTACTTGACATGTATTATGTTGAACATATTAGTTTCTTATCCAAAATAGTTTAATATAAAACATTAAAATCCAATTACATCACGCGTAATAGTGAATTTTAAAATTTCTTACCTCAGATACTGTTTGCAGTATGATCGAACATGAGAATGGATCCTGATTCTTCATTCGTTAAAAGACATGATGATAGGACACTAATTACATTAATAGGAATAATTCTTGGGGAACTCCCTAACGTACCTGGATCGATACACCAATTTCTTCTATCTTTTGAAGATAGTGAAATTTGATCTAAATATAAAGCATAAGAGATTCTCTGAGAGTATTCATGTGTGTGTGTGTGTGCATTTTCAGCTTTTTCAGCGCTGTCTCATGAAGGTGTTAAATATCGACTTGTGGAAGTTGTATTTGGCGTACGTGAAGGAGACGAAGTCAGCTCTGCCGACGTACAAGTGAGTTAAGGTCCATATTTCCGTAAAATGTATCTAACAGCGATGGCTGAGGTGTCAAAACACACTGCTTCGTATTCGGTACATTTTCGATTTGAATATAAATTTTTTTTTGATCATCCTATTTAATGAGAAAGAATCAAAATCCATAAAGCGCTATAATGAAAAAGGAAGCGATGCTAAGAAGCAACATTTACTGCGTGTACTCAAAAGCATGTTACTTTGCCTCTAAGAGAAATTCAACTTACGAAAAAATATTATGACTAGAAACAACTATTTGTTAGTTTATTGTACACTAGTCGCAGTAAATTACTTTATTGTCCTCAACGTGGTCTCAGTTTGTAACAGGTCTCTTGACAATAAGTTATTCATTAATTTCTTTATTTACTGTCAGTCTAACTGGCTTGATGTTGGTACAGAACCTGTACTCAATGTAGCCAACGCTTTCACTTCGCCATCGCCCCTAAGAGTAATGATATTTGTATTTCGCGTTATGTTGGCAGGACATTCGAATTTCTCAAAACTTAAATCCACCGCCCACCTCTGCCACGGATTCAATGCACTTGATGGCTCTTGTGGCGCTGTTCTGTTCTTTCTGCATCCGGGCGCGTGGAACGAATATTACCTCGTGTCTTTGGTGTTTGTTGTGATATTAACTTGTATTTCTGGACAGCAAATAGTCGCTTTAGAGACTTCCATTTATATTTATTCCGATATTACTTAAATTCGTATATGTTGGCAATTAGTGTTAGGCAGCCATATTGCATAATTTTTTGGCAAAGTTACATGACTTAAAGTGAATATGTGTAGAAAAATCGTACAGAAAAGAACAAGGTTCATCTTGTCAACGAAAATTAATTTAAAAAATATTTCTATTCGTATAAAGGATTGTGTTGAAACTGATTAATTAAATCTCATTTGGGTTTTTTTTTCTCTCCGGTCCGGAAGCTTCTCCCCTTAAATTCGCCCCTGAGCTCCTGTACCCGAAGGGATAGAAATGTTTTTTTCCCTTCTTTAATGGATTATCATATGTAATCGGTTATTTATTCTTATAAAATGTGATAGAAATATTTTAGCGTAATATTTGTGGATCAAATTTCAATTAAACTAAATTTTCTATTTTTTCGGTCATCATTTTAAGCTATGATTGCAAGATATTTTGTTCTCCGTGGTTCAATGAATTTTCTTTATGTTTAGCATTAGTAAGAAGAGACTTCTCCATATTCCCGAGTTGTACACGAATAACAGATTTTGAAAATACAAAAATAAGTTAAATAAAAAGAAAATAGAATAAAGGAACTTTTGCATAACTAGTATTCGACCATAATAGTACGATCTAAAAATTGTCTTGAGAATGATACTGACTGAAGGATTTTCATAAGTTCATCATTGAATTGACTTAAACTTTCTCGTACGTGTTGGAGAACACTTCACAACTTTTCAATGCGCTCACAAAGCTTAGTAAGAATTCTCAAATAATAATTTTATAATTAGTGAATGAATACTTTTAAAAATTGATATTCGTATTTTATAAGGATCAAAAAAGTCCAAGATGTGGGATTTCTGCGTGAATAGGAAAAAAAATCTTAGAACATAAGAAGATTATGTTGGGTTTCAATAAACGAAATAGAAAACTTTTTACATCGAGAGTAAAAAATATTTCGTGAAAACAGACTGTTTTTTTAATTGATCGTTGAAAAAGAACAAAATGTCTTTTTAACCGAACAATGTAGCCACTCTTTTTTCTACATTTAGTAGAAACAACTGTCGATCTACAAGCTCTTACAGTCATTTTAAAGATTAAACGCACACTTTATAATAAAAAAAGTTGTATCCTTTTAATGCAATTGGGAAGGGCACCATTTACGATTCTTGAAACTGCATCGAATTTGTAGTTTTCTCTTGTTCCATTAGGCACTTGCATTTAATTGATGACTTGGTCCTTTAATGCTTTTCAAACGAGTTTAAATGGTGCTCTTTTCTCAACACATCGTCTACAAATCATTTACTTTTATTATTATTGTTAATATTATTTTGCGCAGAGAAAAAATGGCGCAAGCCTATGACTTCGCTCTCGAGAAAATCGGTATGGACATCCAATCGTATTCCATATGGAATGATTACGTCAATTTCTTGAAAGCCGTGGAGGCTGTCGGTTCCTATGCAGAAAACCAGAAAATTAGTGCAGTGAGGAAGGTAAGATGAATATTAAATTTCATCCCATTAATGTGTACATAATCGTTTATTTTATTATGACTTCATGTGGGGATGAAGTACTAATGTTTCATGTTTCTTTTTTAAATCTGCTTTAATTGCTTATCTGATTATTATGTTATTATAAAATTATGTTTCATTCTTTTCAGTTCATTTCCTTGTCATTTGAAGATCCTTTTTCCTTATTTCTGCCTTTTCCTACCTGACTTTCATCTCTATTGACAATTTTCTCTTCGGTAATTACCGAATCCTTTCACTCCTCGACTCAACCTTCACCCCCATGTGTCGCAACGACCCTTCCACTACTTCGGTATTTTTATTCTCTTGTGTCCACTCGTACAGGTTTATCAGCGAGGAGTAGTCAACCCAATGGTGAACATTGAACAGTTGTGGAAAGACTATATGAGTTTTGAACAAAACATCAATCCAATCATAGCGGAGAAGATGGCAATAGAGCGCGGCCGGGATTATATGAACGCTCGACGAGTAGCGAAGGAATTCGAAGCTGTCACTCGAGGCTTGAACAGAAACAGCCCCAGTATCCCTCCAACGGGTCATCCAGAAGAACTCAAACAGGTATTCGATGGGATTCCCTCTCCTTTATTTAATACAACCCAGGCTGGACTGATCTCGCAATCCGAATATTTTGGCCAACCTTTCTCCCGACGAGTCTTGTCGCCTGATGACAGAAATCTTTCCGTAACTGGCCGTTTGAACGGAAGACCTCCTGTCACTCGAACCGTCTGATCTTTTCCGTGAATTGTCGGTGAAAGCTCGGGCATCAAAGATCAGTGGATCTACTGCGTGTGCTGCCTGTGCACCCGTTAACAGGCTACGCTGTATGCGACGGTGTTGGAACAAAGCTTTATTCAGGTTATTTATTATAAATGAAATACCCCGTTTCTGTCTATTTCAAAATGTCGATTCTTCCATTTAATTAAATTTAAATTTATTTTTGTCGGCCATTGAATAACTTGTTTGGGAAACACCGGGTTGACCAATTCGTGTTTTAGTGGAAGTAATAACGATGATTCTCAGTAATGTATGTACATAATTGTATTCGCAGCACAGATGTGATTTTATTCATAAATGTACCGTATTGTCACATGTAATGCATTTATTCTAAGTATGTATAGAGTGGTTTTATTAAAATGGTATTTTGTTCATTTTAGGTAGATTTGTGGAAGAAATATATAACGTGGGAAAAATCAAATCCATTGCGAACAGAAGATACGACGCTGATCACTAGGAGGGTGATGTTTGCATTTGAGCAATGCCTTCTGTGTCTGGGACACCATCCTGACGTGTGGTATGAAGCTGCTCAATTCTTAGAGCAGAGTTCAAAGCTACTCACGGAGAAAGGGGTGAGTGTATTGAATGGTTGATGTTTAACCCCTCCAAATAACTTAAAACGTCCATGTTTGAATGAATCATTGAACCTCTCGATTTCCTCAGGTAAGTTAAGTCGGCGACGATTAATTCAACTCTGGCACTTCCAAACCATTCTGTCATTCAGTCTTTCCTGACTAGGAGTCTCCACATCTATGTTTCTAAAACCAACATTTCGGCCTTCTTGCTGTGGCCTTCTGCAAGTTAATAATGTACCTCATTAGGACTCATTCAGAGTACCTCATTAGTACCCTGAAAAAGACCATGGCAAATTGGCCGAAACATTGGTTATCTTCACGTCTGTCACCAGCCGCAGAAACCTTCGCTCTTAATTCTGTGAATCCTTCGCTTGCCATGTGTCTTAGCTCTTGGAAGTCAGATCTCTACTTTTCTCCTCACGATAAATATTGCGTTAGTTAAGTCATTTGAAGATTGGGTCATTTGGATGAAAATTTACATACTTTATATAACTACACTTATTTTTTCTCCTTTCAAATTTGTACAAACTACATAATCATGATGGGGTATACTATTTGAAAAGGAGCTCCTATGGCATTAGCAGTACGGAAACATAGCTCCCCCATGCTTGGTCATTACAAATTATGACCAAAATAAAACTAACTAAAATGTTGACATATTGAAAAAGGTTGTATATTTAATTATGAACTAAACACAAAATCCCATCAGCACTTTTGTGGAAAATCATATGTTGGAATCATGGGGAATTTTTGAGGACTTAATTGTGAAACTTTTAATATGTCAATCTCTGAATCTCATAGCAACAGCTTCATGGCAAAATATTGAAAAATAAGTTGGAAATGTTATGAAAACAGTATGTATGCAATGTGTATGTCATTGAATTCTACTTTCAGGATGTCACAGCTGCTAAACTCTTCAGCGATGAAGCTGCAACAGTATATGAAAGAGCTACATCAACTCTGTTAAAAAAGAATATGTTACTGTATTTTGCATACGCAGATTTTGAAGAAGGCCGATTGAAATACGAAAAAGTTCATCAGATATATAGTCGTTTTTTAGATATTCAAGATATAGACCCAACTTTAGTAAGTGTTGATAATACTCACATACTGTGCGCATCTTCCCATTTTTGTTGCGGGCTTTTGCTATTGAGTGGAAGAAAGTACGAGTATTTCTCATATTTATTTTCAGGCATTTGTACAATATATGAAATTTGCTAGAAGAGCTGAAGGAATAAAGTCTGCGAGAACGGTGTTCAAACGTGCTCGAGAAGATCTACGTTCGAGATTCCATGTTTTTGTTGCTGCTGCTCTTATGGAATATTATTGTAGCAAAGATAAAAATATTGCTTTTAGAATATTTGAATTAGGACTTAAAAAATTCTCAGACAATCCTGAATATATTTTATGTTACATTGACTATCTTTCTCATCTAAACGGTAAGATACATTTGAGTGTGACACTTTCTCATTATGATTACTCATTTCAAATAAACATTTGACACAGATGTATCATGGCATACGACCTATGGACAGTTTTTGTAACCTGTTTCAGAGGATAACAATACTCGGGTCCTCTTTGAAAGAGTTTTGTCATCAGGAAGTCTAGAGCCCGAGAAATCTGTGTGAGTACTGTCTCTGCTTCTCATTTCATGATGTAGAGAATGTGATCCAACAATGGTCTACACTAAGTTCTATTAGAATGTTTATTTTAAAATTGCAATATATTCTTTTTGGTGTGCTCCATCTAATTATCAGTTATTCATATGTGGTTTTGCTACTTTATCTGCCAAGATGTGTAATGTGAGAAAGACAATTGTGAATTCTTGGGCAAATATGGTCTGTTTACCACACAGCTTTTAAATTGCTTATTTGCAAAATTTTTGAAAATGTATCTTTTTTAAAATTTCATATTTGAATAATACATTTGAGCAAACAAAACTGAAACTACCACTAAAATTCAATTTGCTAGATAAAATATAAAATTCAGTTGTATCTCATGCAAGTGGTACATGTATCATGTTCAGAAATTGGTTTAGTATATATAAAATGTATGCATTAATGACTTCAATTTGAGAGTGAAATGGAATGGGATGGGGAATGGCAAAAAGGCTGTCTGCTCTTCATTGTGTGTTAGTATGTGTTATTGATGAAGATTGATGTTAAAAATATTTGTGTCTACACTTTTTTAATTCCTTCCGAAAATTAATTAAGTTTTGCTGTTGTGAATGATTTTCCTTGAATTAATGAAAGAAGACATTAAGAAGTAAATTTTCAATATCGGAAAGTTATCAATCAGAAATGAATAGGCAAAACAATTTAATAAATATGATCATGTATGCTACAGGGCTTTCTAATATTTATTGATATATCAGGATACAGAAAATATTTATAATGCTTTTTAAAATGAAATAAATATACTTTATTGTCAAAAAAGCAGTTGCAAACTGCGTATGACCACGTGGGGGACAATAAACTAACTTACTCTCCCCACAAGGAAGGGACCATCCCATCAATTCTGATCAAGGGCCCATGGGCAGTGACGGATTTAATATTTACAAAAGAAATTATTGAATAAATACCTACTGTTATCCATTTATTATTCAAAATAAATCATAGAATTTTTTGTGCAAAAATTCGAGATAAATAAAACAAAGATATTAATGACATTCCCGCCCAAGGAAAATCCGAGAAAAACCCATGCCAGGATGGGGCTACAGAGATTTATACACAACCATGCCAAGGTTGCGTAGTTAGAAATAAACTATTAATAAACAAAGGGAGCAAAATCAACATGCATGAAAAAAATGAATTTAATCAGTATCTAGAGTACAATAACAATGCCGTGATAAAATATAAGAGATATTAACATCACTTACATAATCCAAAATCACATGAAATACACTATTTTATTGGTAAATTGAATCTCTCATTAAATTTTATTAAAATCAGTAAATTCTTTCACACTATAGAAACAATAGCACATTAGAAACCTTTTAACAGCAGATTTAGAGAGATTCAATTTATTCATATCTTTAAGATTTTTGGGAAGTTAATCATACAAAATTATTCCTGAATGATATGGGTCTCTTTGGCAGAGAGTTGTTGACACGCCAGGACGATTAATATTAGCCTTATTACTAGTGTTGTGTTCGTGAACTAAACTTCTAAAGTAGGGGTGGGATTTTAATAGATTTACATATAATCCAAACTATTCTCTTTCGAATTCTAAAAGTTTGAATGCTCTGAGTGGATTGAACCCAGAAGATTTTGCCGTACTGTAAATGAGAATAGACATGTTCAAAATACATGCAGCGAGAAACATGTTGACTGACAGCGTTTGCTAAAATTCGGAATGCACAGCACAATTTGCATAATTTGGAATTCAGATAAATAAATATGGCAATTCCATTTGAGGTTGTCCTGAGTATGAAGCCTTAAAATTTTTATCTTGACTGTTTTTATTTGGGTTCCATTTAGCAAATGGGATGTAGGAGGAAGAGATTTTGTTACACTATTTGTTGTTATTTAAAATAACATTATTCAACTATTTTTAGTATTTACTCGAATGTTTAAAAATCTTTATTGTGGAACAAATTGTCTTCAAATCTCTATTTTTTGTTGAGTTTCTTCACAGGGAATTTTGATATTATGATATCTCAATTAATACACCCAAATTTAAACTTATTTCTTCCTTATAAAGCGAGTGGCATGGGAAGCTTCTTTCTTTTATCCTCTAAATTTGGACCTTAAGACGCAGTTTGCAGTGTAGATTAGTTAAACTGCTGAAAAGGACGGAAAAATCATTCAAAACCTTGTTTATGGGACAGAATTTAGTTAAGTTTTACACAATCAAAGTCAACATATCCCAGTACATGCCCAAAGGTGTGGCCACGGGATTCACAGAGAGAGTAGAGTTCTGCAATTTCTAGGTCTTGGCTCTAGAAGGAGGAAATGTGGCCACATTCTTGCTCCGGATGCTTTGATCCGGGATAGGCCCGGTACTCATTTTATAGCAAGCTGAGTTGGCCCTGGGAGTTAGTTTGCAGGTTTAGTATTTGAGGAAGAATCCTTCACCTCGCCAGGAATCGAATCCCAACTTTCCGATCAGTAACGTAGTGGTTTACCTGTTGATTCACGCTGGCTCCAATTTTACATGTTACACACAGTAGCTTACCTAGGTGGGGGTCGAGGGGACTGCCCACTCTGGACCTTATTATGTAAGAGACCTCCAAATTTGAACAAAAATATAACCTTAAACATTTTCAAAACCATATACTAAATAATAGTTGAACTTTTTAGTAAATAAACTCGAATTTGAATTCATTTTAATACATCGGAGCATTGTATATGTTTTAGTAGACATGCAAACACGTTTGTGTTTAGGACTAAGTGTAGGGGCCTTGAAAAATACTCCCACCCTGGGCCTCATGGGATGTAGGTATGCCACTGATTACACATTCTAATTAGAGTTTTCTTGCACAGATTTGTGTGCAAGTAGCATTGAAACTTAGTGTACAAAGTTGTGTATAATTTTGAAACATCTATGTTTCAGTGAGATATGGAATAGATTTCTTGAATTTGAATCTAATATTGGTGATCTTGCGAGCATCGTGAAAGTGGAGAAAAGAAGAAGCACCGTTTTGGGTCAGGTTGGTTTATTCTTTGTTCTCTACTCTTCTGCAATCTCCTGTTTTTCCTCACATGGTTGTTTACATTGCAGATAAAAGAATTCGAAGGAAAAGAGACTGCTCAGTTGGTTGATCGGTATAAGTTCCTGGATCTTTATCCTTGTTCTACGGGAGAGCTCAAAGCTATTGGGTACAATGAAGTTGCTTGTGCTGTGCTGAAGACATTCCATCATTCGTTACCTTCGGGAGTTCTGGATCATGACGACGACAACTGCACGTCTCGACCTGATTTCACACAAATGATTCCATTCAAGCCCAAAGCTAATGCTGTCCCTGGAGACCACCCTGTCCCAGGTACTGGCTGTTGCTTTTTTGTTATTTTCATAAGTAGATATATTTTGTAGCGTTTTTTTAATATGTAGTTTACTCGGACATACTGGAAAGCATTGGGGAATGGGAATATGGGCCTCAAACTCTGAATTTGAAATATTTTAGACCATTTGATCAAGGAGTTTCATTGAAGATTACTGAAAGAAATTCATTATATCATGTTGTTTTTGCATTCTAATTATATCATTCAGTATTTTTATGTATGGCTCTCTCCACCCCCACCCCCCAATCCAAGTCATTAGATGAAGAGAATTTAGCCAGAGGAAACTGTTAGCATGCTCAGCGCATAATTCTTGTACCACTAATAGTGGGAACATTCATCTGAGACAGGGTTCCCACAGACCTTAAAAATGCCCTGAAAAGGCCCAAAATTTCAAACTCATTTCAAGGGTCTGTAATTTTTTTTTCAAGAGAGAACCCTGTCGGAATATTGGTTGTGCCATAGTTATATAATATATTGAAAATATTATCTTATACTCTTCCTGTATTTTATTTCATGTTGCTATTTATTTGACTTATGCTTGATTTGTTTTCATCAGGTGGAGTGTTCCCTCAGCCTCCAGCTGCAGCTCAGCTTTGTACTCTTCTTCCACCTCCAGGTTGCTTCAGGGGACCATTTGTGGCAATTGACATGTTGATAGATGTGTTTAATAAAATCCAGCTCCCTGAAACACGTAAGTGTGTATAAAAGTGTATCAGTGGGTAGTGCTGTTTCAGTGTTGTGGGCTTTTCTCATTTATTCATTTAAGATGAGCGGATTCCATATGAAATATTGTTGAGCAGAAGTATTTCAGGAACCGGTGAAACGAATGTACTTTTGTGCTCATTTTTCCTTCTCTATAATATTGCAGAGAAAATTATCTAGTTCAATTTAGAATAATTTTTGTGTATTAATTAGTTGTTTGTTACATTTTTAATTATTTTGTTCTCTTTATGTTCATTGTCTTAAAAGAAATACTTTCATTCTGTGAGAGAAAACCTATTTGAAATCATTTTAGGTAAACACATCTGCTGTGTCCGTGAAACATAAAACCTAAGTTTTGCCAGCAACCTGTGAACACCTTCAGGGCGAGTAATCTCCAGGCAGACGTCACTGAAAGAACATAGGTTATATGCTTGACGGATGTGGCATAACCCAAAAGATTTGTTCGCCTAGAATTGTCAATAATACCACTATGAAAATCATCAAGAAATTTCGTGAGATGTTTTTGAGAATTTTTTAAATTGTAGTATTTGTAAATGGGAAATGTAGCATGCTATTGAAGCTTATCTACATGGAGCGATAGGAGGTAGGAGTTGGGTGGTAGGTCATTGTTTGTAGGTGGGCCGGTTAGCTGGATTTACCATTAACTTGGTCCACGTGGAAGGGTTAGTAGAAGTAGTTAGTAATAGATAGTTATTGATACTAGGAGCAGTAGGAGGTGGATTGGAGAAGGAAGGCTTGCTTTTCAGTAGTCATAGCTATGTGAACTGGAACATTCATGTAAAACGCTACAAACTTTTTCTGACCCCACCGGGAATTGAACCCGGAATGACTTGGTGATGAGCCAGAATGCTACCACCTGAGCCACCAGAGGGGCCTTTGTGAATTGAATCTCATATTATTTAAACTACCAACATTTGATAAATTTACTTCCGTTGGACTGGGGTCAACCAGAGAAACTCAAACGCGAGAGTAGAATCTCTCTTATTCTTCTCCGCGTCGCGAGCGTATATAGAAGGGCAACCAGGTGAGGACTATTGAACCTCCGTTTACGCCGCCCTTGGAGATTCTGCATTCCTTTCTCGCCGCCTTCGGTTGGGCGAGTGGAATGAACATTTTGCAGCCGCTGCTAACGTGGTGACTGCGGGGGTTGCGATGGCGCCACACTACTACCCCACCCCTTAGTGACTCGCAGTAAACGAAAACTGTTTGGAAACACTTGGCGGTGCCATGTGCGGTGCTGTCTGGTCGGTCTGCGGTTGTGGTTGTGGTGATGCAAGTGACCACTTGGGCTGTGACGTTAGGTCGTGTGTCTCGTGGTAAGCCGACTTGAGCGCGTCTGGCGAGTTAGTCGATGACGTACGTGCTCTCGTTCATTACCTCCCGTGTACGGAGGTTCGAAGGGCTTGCGAATTGCATTGGTCCGTAGGTACTACTACGCTTGGCATTAATTAGTCCGTCGGTCGGCGCTTGTCTGACGGGCTCGTCTTGAGAGGTGAAAAATTCCCCTGGGAGTCACCATCTCCGCTACAACGAGTAAAGAATAATGAGTACCCCTGGATTGGATTTGAGATCCAAATTCAGAGGAATAAAAGGATTTCTTCAACTTCCAGTTCGGATTCTGTAAGGGTTGGCATGTCACATCCAAAGGTTTGAAGAAAACCTTTCCTTCCCCTGAATGTGGATATCTCTTATCCATAGTATTTTCTCATTGTGGCGAAGTTTTGAGTTCGCCTTGAAAAGTTGTTCGTAGGTCTAGCATGACCGTGGTTAGAGCTTTACGCCAGCAAGTCTGCGATGCTTTGAATGCGGTGTATCCGTTCCAGCATCCTCTTTGATTGCGGGTGGTATTTTATAGTTTGGATGTAGGTGGAACCGACGAGGCAGCCGAGTTAGCACAGCTACTCGACGAGATCCGACTCACATTGCCAACCCTTCTGGAATTTTATTTTGGGTGTGTGCCGAAGATGCATATCCAGCCCTCGTATAGCGCCCTGGCGACAGTACAGGCGCGCATGTGGCACAGGAACTGCAACAGGCAAGCGCCTGTATCTGTTCACGACGGCACGATAGTGCTGTAGACAGTGGACTAGCGAGAACTTAACAAAACCCATGTGGAATGATTAAATCTGCTGTCCGGGAAGTTACAGCGCGGAGCATGGTTATTTCGATAGCGAAGCGATGATCCGTTGCTCAGAGCTCGAGTGCTAGTTGTCAAAGACGACGTCGATAGCAGTTTAGCGTAGACTCACGTGCAGTTACAGCTTGGCCACGTTGCCTGCGAGAGTGCTGTAGACAGCGTGTCCACCGATTCCTGCCACGGGCTGGTGAGGAGTGACTGCATGTTGTGTACCGTAAAAAATAACCCATAATGGAAATCAATTTTCTTCCGGAAGTAATTAGAATACATCGACCCCTGATAACGAACAGTTTCCAGTTTTTACTAGTGTCACGAAAGCATCAGCATAGAACTTACAAAGAATGTAGTTTAACTTGTGGATGATAGTGTTTGTATCAGGCAATTAGAATTTTAAATAGTTACGGAGAGGTTGCATGCGGATTGCAAGGACGTTATTTAATCATGTCCAAGAAGAGTCGAAGCTACGAATGTGAGCACTGACGGTTGACTTGCACTTTCGGCTCGGTGACTTGTAGGTGGCCTGTGACACAAAGTGTCGGCGCGAGAACCACTTCTGGGACGCCGAAGACATTTGCTCCAGTCAACACAGTGCCTGGCCTCGCATAAAAAATCGAGGAGCTCCTTCAGATGTCTCATGTGATTCTCGTTTGATGCAGAGCGCACAAGCAGGTAGTCGTTGAACACCTAAACGGTGGGTAGCTTCCGCAAGAGGTTCATGACGTACTGTAGCATGTGCACTGCGTTACGAAGACACTTGGTATCCTGATTAACTCGGACAATCCGTAGAGTGTGGTTACCGTCGTCTTGAGGAAGTGTCCGGCTACAGGGATTAGGTAAAAAAAGTAGTTGCAAGTCGACCACGAAGAAGACTCTTCCTCCTTGAGGCACACTGTAGGCCGGTTCTCTGCCGGAGCGAAGTCTCCTGTTTCGTGGAGGTTTGTTGCTGAGTTCAGGATACCCCGGCATCGAAGGTCAATGAGAAGGGTATGTTGAATGAGAATGCCGGTTCCCGAGAACGTTGTTTGGACGTCGGCGACTGAATGTCCAGGTGAAAATGCGGCGAAGACCTAGATTTAGTATAAGGTGCTGCTGACCATCCATCGCGAGAGGCGTTGAGTTGGAGATCAGGAGCATAAGGTCTTGGCTAAGCAGAGTATTGACACCACGGAGCCGGAGTCATCCAGAAAGCACGTTGCCGTGTTTCTGTCCTGGATTTGGATGAGCTTTTTCCTCTCGAGCTTGCATGCGATTAACGCTTTATGTGACGTGAGCATCTCCAGGTATCCGGACATGACGGCGTATGGCATCTTGCAGTGCCGGTTATCCTGTCCGTATGTAGCGTGGTACTATCACCGATTACTGGTGGCGTTACCGCACAGTTGGGTTACTGCGATTGCGAGAGCGAAGATCCACCTCGAGGAACGTAGTTCTCCGGGTTCGGTGCGTGACGAGCTGCGTGCGCTGCCACCTGACTGAGATGACGTCTCTAAAGAGAGAGAGAGAGAGAGCGCCCACCGTTAGCGGGCGCATCTTTCGCAGGAGCTGCGACGACTTCTTGTCACCGCGCTCCAGACTCTTCAGGAGTTTGTATAGCTGCTTGTCGGCCGGACCCGTCGTACGTTGCAGAACCACGTTTTTCAAAGCATCGCACGTCGAAGGTATATATTGCTCATGCTGGCCTCCCGGACGTGGTGCTCTTGAAAAACTGCGCTCCCGAGGTCGTTCTGCCAGAAGGATTACAACTTGTAGATGTTGACACGCGGCACTCTGAGCGATTGTAATGCCGGTGTTCACAGTGTGACATTACCGTCTCATTGAGGCGAAACACTGAACGAGTTCATGTCTGGGTCACCTATGGGATATATGTGGTCAACTACTGAAACTATATTAGTAGAATCGGCCAATTTGACCAAGTGAGAACTGCGGAGAGCAATTTGCCTGCACTTACGCCCCTCCTTCCGCATTTCCTCCGCGCCGCCCCCGACCGGGCGGACGGACAGTAGGTGAATGGAAGGGTCATGTTGCCGTACCGCCCCCAGTGGCGCGGTGCCTGCTTGGGTGGCGATGGCGCCACATGTACATACAGGAATACATGGTAAGATTATCGTACCTTAAAATACTAAATGTACAATTACGTTCCACCCAGAATTGAGATTATAACTTAATCTCAATCATTGCATTTTTGTCTTGTCAGCAATTGGTGTTCAAACTTGTAATTTTTTTCTTGGAGAGCACAGGATCATTAATACACACATGTTCCTACTCTCCTTATACATAGGTGGGACACGATGGGTATCAAACCTAGCTTTTCTTGTCCCATTCTATGGAATTTAATATATTCTTCTCTGACTTGAAACGATAAACTATTTTGCCAATCATCACTGTCGCGTGTCGTTTTTGGCACAGCCTGCAAACTGGTCGTATGTGCTGGTATATTATATAAAAATTAGTAATATATATTTATTCGAGAATAGACGTATTGAATATTACTTGTCCATTTCTTGCATAATACCTTCATATAGTTGTAATATATGTAAAAATCATTGTTACCTGCATTAAATGGTCTTAACTCGTAGACCATACTTATAATGCACTTCATCGGAATATCAAAGAATTAAATTTTATTCACTCATCAACTAACATCCATTGCGTAGAACTCTTGGGTGAATAGGTTTGGTAGCAGAGAGATTGTCTTCAGTGGTTTTACGATGCATGCTTCATTTTCCTTTCATGAAGAACTAACTGTTAATGCTCCTTTCTTGCTCGTCTCTTGCAGCTCCTCTGCCGATCGCTGACAATGGCTGCGATACCAAGCTCTTTGACTTGGCCAAGTCTGTGCATTGGATCGTGGAAGAAGGCCAAGAGGGCACGCTGACGATTCCTGCAGGAATGAATTCCATCAAACGGCGACGGAAGTTGGGTGAACGTGGTGACGACAGCGAAGACGAGGATTTGACTGGCGCGCCTCCGGTGAACGACATTTATCGCGCCCGGCAGCAAAAGAGAGTGAAGTGATGTGGGCATGAGTTCAGAGAGAAAGAAATAGCTCATTTACTTTATTGCGGTCAAATTGAAAAAAGAAGAAGAATATTTTTATGTTTTGTTCAGTTTTGTGTTTTTAATTTTATCAAAGTGGCACAATACATTGAAGAATGTATTAGTTGATGAGAATTTAGTTGTAATTTT
Organism: Laupala kohalensis; assembly: GCA_002313205.1. Classification (NCBI taxonomy): domain Eukaryota; kingdom Metazoa; phylum Arthropoda; class Insecta; order Orthoptera; family Trigonidiidae; genus Laupala; species Laupala kohalensis. Next base: position 51,510 of record NNCF01126370.1, on the reverse strand, counting down.
AAGGGAATAGTAATTTGTTTTGTAACTTAAGTGAACTGTGGAATTAATGCAGTGATCTTAAGAAGTCATTTTGTAACTGCACTTGTGTTCTGCAGCAACATTTCTGAAGTATATTTGTACTAGTTCAGAACCTACAGCAATATCCTAGTGTGCACTTTGCAAATTTTAATGTCGTTTACTGTATCATCCTTTTATATTGAATTTCGTGTTAGAGAAATGTGTATATGTAACTAAGTGATGTATATTATAGTGTTGGAGTCTTCATACTCTGGCATATTTTTGACCTATGACAAATAATGCATAAACAGCAAAGTTGTATTATATTTTTTTAATTGATATGATGTATTAAATCTTTTATGTGATGTGTTATGTGATAAATAACACATTTGATTCCAAAGAGAATTTATCTTTGAATGAAGCCAGGGTACCTGTAAAACGTTATTAAAATATGAGTCACATTACTACAATTTCCCTCAGGATAGAGCTGAAGAATTTTTTTTTTAGTGATTAAGTATACACCTCAGTGTTCAATTTGAATTAAATGTTAGGTTATTATGGAATTGTAAGAATTTGTTGCTGTTTTAAATGATGAAGTATTTTTAATTTTGATCTATTTGGATGATGTATATATGTGATTTTAAATGAAGTCTCTACTTTTCACAGATTTGGAGTTTTGAAAGTTTGTTTGATATCTCATATGCACTGTATTGACCCAATTGCTAACTATTTAAAAAAATACTTTTCCTCATGGTTCAAACATGTTTTCTGCTTATACTTATGAAATAGTGTAAAGTTGATGACAACATTTGTCACCCTCTTTCAGTGATGTATATTTATAGAACAGAGTCTTTGTGTGTCTGTATGTCTGCTGCATAACAAAGATGGGTAAGCTGAAAGTCTGGAAAGGTTTGCTCACAGGTTTTACAGAATGAGTCCAAGATAAAGATGTGATTTTTAATTTTTGATTTCAATTTCTTTATCTTTTAATAAAAAGTTAAAGTTTGTAATATAAATTGATGGCATGCAGAAAGATCTAGAAATTTGAAATTTTCTACACACGTCTGGGGATGGTCTAAGACTGCCACCAATTTTTTGTGTGAAATTCCATGTAGGTAAATTTTTCTTCATAGTTCAACACATTGATTTTCTGGCTTATCAGTCTTTCAGGCCTATAACTTTAAAATACGGCACACCTGTTCTCCAGGTTGCTGTGGACCTTATGGTGATTTTTATAAATTCCAAATTTATTTTTATTTCATTTTGAAGTGTTCTACGGTGATAACATAAATGAGACCCAATGAATGAATGCTTCGAAATTTAGAAGAGCCATTCTTCAGGGTGGGTCCAAGTGCACTACGCATATAATTTTTTCGAAATTCGGTTCAGATTTTTGTTACATCAATGGTGATTTAGAAAGAATTTGGTTTTCAAAAATTTATCTTCTGCAAAGAAGTGAGACTTAAGAGAATAAAATATTTTTCATTCGTAGATAAAATGTAAAAGATAAGAAGACAGAAGACGTAATTCGAGTGCAATATGCGCGCGCGCACTGAAAGTCCCCGAAATACCTAATGTGTGTACTTCGGATAATTGCGCGCACGCAAGGTGGTACAACTGCAAAAGAAGTCACGTGATAAGGGAAGGCGGGAAGAGGCCACGCGAGGTCGGGATGTTCCACCTCCTACGGAAACAGCCCGTGACGTGTCATTTCTAACATCCATTATGATTTTTTACTATTCAAGTGAATATTATCCGTTGGTGAAATATTGGGTTACTCGGGCACTTCCTTTCAGGTGGTATTCTAATGAATGCAGATAAAATATTCGAAATATCTATTTTCTCAAAAACAGTACATTGACGAAAGATTTCTTTTAATTTATGTTTTTTACACGAATTAGCTACGTTCATCTAAGCAAGACAGAAATAGTAAATGAGTGAAAGATGTGGTAACTATAGTTGTGGAGAATACTCTGCACACTGCGGAGCTCACAATATGTTATTTCCCTAACTCTCTCTTATTTTTGGCACTGCCACAAATTCGCGCCATTACGTGGCCTGAAGCGTAACATATGCTCTGGTTGCTATTGTTTACCTAAGAATAATGGAGTTAAATAATTTATGTCTAAATCATCAATAGCGTGAATCTTCTACGCAGCAGAATGTAAGTTAAATTTTATTTGTATCCTTAATTACTTCTTGCTCTTATTTTACTAGTAGATCTATTTAGCTCTCTTTGATACGTAGCTTGCTTCAATGCTTCTTTTAACTGAGATAGTTTACTACCAAATGTTGACTGATCTTCTATAGAAGATACTAGGTAATATTCTATATGACACTGAAGGTTCAATGTTGTTTCGTAAGAATTCTTATTGACTCGAATAATATAGCATTTCTTCCCCGTGTATCTGATTGTAGTAAGATGTAGTGAGTTAGCTCAGTATTCACACGTCTTGAAACTTTATTGCACTTTCTCGTGGTTGACGACGTTAACCCTCGCTTTCTCGGCATGTTGTTATACATGGGCAGAAAAACAATTAAAATTGGCATCAGTAGATGTGAATGTTCACTCGCATAGACTGTGTAGCTTAGTAAAGTGTCCGCCAGAGTTCGATTATGTTAGTGAGACGGAAGGAGAATCCACTAAACGTAGAATCTACGTGACCGAATCGTAGAAGCAAAATTATATGATGGCTGTGGATAATATTATTTTCAAGTACATAACCTAAAAGTTATACGAAAACGAAAGAAAAGAGATGTCTGAACCATGCGCTTGATTCATTAAGCTTTCAATTAAAAATATTCCGTAATTACAATATTCGCATACAATACTGAAAACGGTGCATTTTTGTACGTTTTCTTCGTGGTATTTAATTTTTGAAATTTACGAAAGTTTAAATTTTATATCACAAGAGTAGAGAAATAAGGATATATGAATTTACATTACATAAAAACGCCAGGAAAAATGAGCTAAAATGTCCAGACCTTTTAACTCACAATTTCCGAGTACCTACTCGTGGACGAGTGTTTGCAACCCGGTCTGTCGCAATTTTCACCTGGCTATTAACGTTGCATATATCCAGATCTGTTGAAAGTTGTTTTAATACCCACTACGGTAAAATATATATGAATTCTCAGTACCAATTACTCCTTAAATGTTGAAGTAATTATTTGTATGTTTAACTGCGATTTTTTTTCATTTTATTTCCGAAGTGTTTTAAAATGTTTAATGTCCCGTAATTATTGTTTTAAGTTAGTTTACAAATCCCGGGTAGTTCTGCCAGTAGAATAGAAAATACAGAGTTGCGAAAAGTTCAATTTCTGAATAGTTAAGGTACTTCTGCCGACAGATAATTAAATGTTTTAAACGTCTTAAATTTTGTGGGTGGATAAAATACATGTATAGATCGATTCAAGTTTTTAAGATTTACCGGACAGTAAAGGGAGATTAATAGTATTTAATATACGGATGAAATTCATCGGCTCTCATGATAGAAGAACTTTTTTTCTTTCGAAAATGAATTACTTAACGGATGTTTTAAAAATCTGAATTCTTGAGAAGTGTAGTTGGAAGTCTATATCACCATCAATTTTTTAAATACAGTTTGATACAGGTCAGCGGGCAATCTGATGAGATTTTAAACTTTTAGCAGTATTTTTCTCGCGACGTTAAACAGAGAACTGTCCGCCATTGTTGTCGACGTGATGAAAACGCCTCCAAAAAGGTGCACTCAACTTTTAATTGTTTGTTGTATTTGTAAATGAGAAATGTAGTTTAGTGCTATTGAAGCTTATCTACATGGAGCGATAGGAGGTAGGAGTTGGGTGGTAGGTCATTGTTTGTAGGTGGGCCGGTTAGCTGGGTTTACCAACAACTTGGTCCATGTGGAGGGGTTAGTAGAAGTAGTTAGTAATAGTTAGAGCTGGATAGAGGAAGGAAGGTTTGCTTTTCAGTAGTCACAGCTATATGAACTGGGACATTAATGTGAAAAGCTACAAATTTTCTGGCCCCATCGGGAGGACTTGGTGATGAGCGACAACACTACCACCTCTGCCACCGGTGGGGCAGCACTCAATTTGAGACATCGAGACTGCATGCGACAGAGTATGTCAAGGAATAGGGAAATGAACTTGATAGCCAAAATCCTAATGTTATTTGCGAACAGAGTCAAGTAAGGGCTCACATTATATTACTATCTTCATACATAGCTCTGTTACAGACCAGTTGTTGATAAAAGACTCAGGTCATCCAGTGTATCAAGCCTGGACGGAAATGATGTTAAGTTGTGGAAGGCGAACGGGTGGTGTAGCGGAGCACAACTCTGCGATCAAAGTGATCCTGGGTTGGATTCATAACTCGTTGACAATTTGCGTTTTGGCTGTTATCACAGTCAACCATTTATTTCAAATGGCTTGTACATAAATGCTGCCTGCCAAAAGCACATCTCGGAAACAGGTCGATAAATTTAGGAAAAGTTCACATCGGAGCTGTTTGACTGTAATTTTTGTCGCGTCAAGGCAATTCAACGAATAGTCAGAGCAATTCTCATTAGCAATTGTAACGATGAAATAGTTGAGTTTCAAATGTAGAATTCTAAGAATTGTATGTACCGGATCCAGTTTTCTCGCACGTCAAGAAATAATCTACTCTAGACGTATAGTAGATTATTATAGACGTATTATATTCTAGTAGTAGTATATTATAGTAGTATTATATTATAGTAGTGGTAGATTATTATAGACGTATTATAGTATAACTAATGTTAATTATTGAACACAACTGTATTTTCCTAATTTTAATAGGAAGTCATTTCTCTTCTATCATGTTATGTGAAATCTTCGCGTAGGCCCACTAATCGTACAAGGCTAACTTTCTTACCATCTCTTTTTCTCGTCACACGTAAAAAGTAACTAATACACTAATATGCTTGTGACCCGGGGAATGGTCTTTTACATTTCAACGATTTTCGATTTTAAAAAGAGAGTAGTTTACTAATTCGGCGTTCGAATGCAACGTGCGAATCCTTTGTGTTGNTTTTTTTTTTTTTTTTTGCTTTTTTCATGAGACGCTTTTTGGATATTCATGTTTCTACTGAAGCAACGTCGCCTTGGAGTTTCAAGTGTGTCATACGATGTCACATAGTTTTATAAATAGTTACTTCTTTGAGGGAAACAACATTGTCATTCATATATATCTAACCGATTAGGCAGTATTAGTGAATATAACTCTTTTTTCACGATTTTCTCGACATTAATTGTCAAATGTCATTTTTATCTTTCTTATAACACATTTAAAAAATAAAAGTTAGTTTATCTTCATCCTGGACATCTAAGCTACTATCTCCTTGCCAAATTTGATCACGATCGGTTCTGTGGTTTAGTCGTGATTAGGTAGCAAACAGACAGACGCATTATCGCGTTACGCATTTATATATTAGTATGGACATCTGCGCTGATACATCCCTCTTATTTTCTCGCCTGGCTTGAGCTCAATGTTATTTCACGGTAAGTTCTTCCACGAAAAGCGTATGAATTTCCATTCGCGAGAGATGGGTGAAAATTATAAAATAGCTAACTGACTCGTCTAGACTCAAAGTATCTCTACCGAAAATAATTCAATATGGCGCCTAACGCGAATTGCCAATTTCTACGAATTTTGATTTCCAATTAAATATTAATATTCGTCCTAAAAACGAATATTAACTTTAAAGAAATACAAGTTAATAAGACAACAAACTAAGACACAGGGTAATTTTCGTTCCACCCGTTCGATACAGAGAGAACAGAATAGCGCCCTAAGAGCAAGTGAATTGAATTGGTGACCGAGGTTGGCGATGGATTTAAGTTGAAAAGAATCCGAAAGTACTGCCAACATCACGCGAGGTACGCTTTTCATTACCCTTTTGGATGATGTTGAGGTAAAAGCGTTGGCTACACTGTGTACAAACCCTGTACCGTCATCAAGTCAGTTAGACAGGCAACAAATAAATTAATTAATAATTTATTGTCAAGAGAGCCGTTACAAACTGCCTATGACCACGTTGAGGATAATAAACTGATTTACTGTTACTATTACCTTACAATAAACTGATAAATCGAGTGGTTCCCCCGTTCATGACTTTTTTTCTTTGGTTACATTTTCTCTGAGTAAAGTGAGTATATGCTCTTGAATACAGACAATTTCAGAAAGTCTGATAAATTGTTCATTCATCAAATGCTATGGAATCACATTCCGGCAAATGTATCAGAAACATGCATTTTTAAATTATCTTTTACATCTTTTAGGTATTAGATGAAAGAAAATTTCAGACAAAAATTTTGAAGACTGCCATTGCGTGACAAAATGTACTCTTGAATAATAGATGTCAGCTCTTCTGATGTTTTTCAAATAATGCAATCGTCACGAAACCTATTGGTTTTAATAAAAGAATTTAATGAGTTGTAAATATACCGTTGAATATTATTATTTTGATGTTTTAATGTTTAGTATGAGAACGTGATAAATAAAATTTTGAATTCCTTGTTTACTTCATCTAATCATCTTATTTTCTACTTTTAGAAATAATTGATTAAAATATATTTGTATGCATGTTCAATGTTTCTTCTTACTTTTCATGGTTATTTTTTTCTCCAACTCAATCTTTGCAAGTTCGTGCAGAAGGTCCAGTCCCATCCCTTCGGTGTCCCTTTAGACCCTATGATCGGAATTGATGGGATGATCCCTTGCTTGCTTCCGGAGATAAAATTAGTTTACTGTTCTCAACGTGGTCATACACCGATTTTTACGGTGTTGTTGACAATTAAATATTGATTCCTGATTTGCCTAATAAGCTTGTTGAGTCCATATAGAGACTAGACGTAAAAATTCTATTGAGATGAGTTGGGGCGGGGGTGGGTTTCAGAAACTTGAGACTCTTGCTCCCTTCTGCGATACTCTAAAGTTTACTGATGCATCTGATAAGAAGTATAACTTTTAAAACAAAACGTTTTTCCCCTCTGCGTTCAATTAAATATTCTGCCAATTACACACTTTTGTATATTTATGAAGAGCACTAAACGTTTTTTTCAGTCGAAGTGGAAACTACGGCACTGATAGATTGTATAATAAAACAAGAAGTGCAACTCTAGGACACTTTGTCAGCATTTTTTTTGGAAAAGTTTTATTTCCTAGGGACATAATATATTTGACCAACTACCGACGATCATAAAATATATTTCTTCAATTAATCTTTTAGATGAACTCAACAAGTGGCTCATTTTAAATGAAAAATAAGATTACATGTTTAATGTATTCTTCTTCATTCTTTTTCAGAACATAGGGCTTCGGCAAAGGACCTCCATCTCACTCTGCTTTCCGCCAACGGCATGATCTGCTTCCACGTTGGTTCCAGCGTCCCGGATCTCTCTTTCCACTGTTCTTCTCCAGGTTTCTCTTGGTCTATCTTGGCCACGACTGCCTTGCGGGTTCCAGGAGAGTGCTTCTCTCTCAATTGTTTTCCTGGGTTTTCGTAGGATGTGACCGATCCAATTCCATTTTCTGCGTTTGATTTGGAGATTTATTGCAATTTCGCCAGCTTTTTCCACTCATGGTGGTCACTACCAATATCAGCACCTCTTTTGTTTCGTGCATCTAAGAGTGATCTCCATTTTTGCTAACTGCTACACGATCAATTTGATTTTGTGTTTTACCATCCGGTGAAACCCAGGTTACTTTGTGGTGCATTCTATGTGGAAAAATTGTTCCACCTATCACTAGGTCATGATGCGCACAAAAGTCCACAAAAAAATCACCATTATTGTTTTTTTGTCCTAGTCCGTGTGTCCCCATTGTTTGTTCTAAGCCTTCATTTTCTTGGCCAGTTTTAGCATTTAGATCACCCATTAAAATTTTCATGTCTTTTCTGGGGAGTCAACTGAAGGTTTGTTCAAGTTGTGAATGAAAATTATTTTCACATTTTCATGAGAACTTTCTGTTGGGGATTAGACTTACATGTCTAATTTTGGCTTTGAAGCGTTTGCAGTTATTATTCTTCATGGCTTTAGGCCGATGCCATTTCTGCTCTCATTTTCATCGTTTGTGCCAGAGTACAAGAAGGTTACTCCATTTGTGGTATGTAACTCACCAAAGTCTTTCCATCTTATTTCGGACAACCCAAGGATGTCTAAATGGCAATTCTCTGTGTTCTTTATGCTTCTGTTTAATGTATTAATTTGAGAAAAAGTAAAAAATGATTTTCAAGTAACTTGAATATTTATGACTTTAAAAGTGGTTTCCTGTTGTTTCTTTTGATTAGACTTTATCATGTTATTTTTTATCCCAATAGATGAAATGTAATTAATAAATGTTTAGAATGTAAATAATATACACTTGTTAATACGAGACCGTAAACACGCTGCAGTGAGCTGCCTGAATCAAGGGAAAGTCGTAAGGTAGTTAATACTATGTTCTCCGAGCTGATGAGCCTTCATTTACAGGATCCGAGGGACAGTAATATTCCATTATTCCTTTATAAATTTTATTGTAAAAAATGGAATAAAGTTTATTTTTTTACTATATTCTAAGAGACGGGCGCATTATCTTAGATATTCTAATCCTTCGTTACGAACCACTCGCAATATTAGTCCATTCTGTGTGAACTTAGCATACAATTAACAGACTGTAAAATGTTACATTACAAGAAGACCGAAATATTAAGACAAATCATATTGTTTAGTTAAGGAAAATAGGTGTAATTTTTTAAACAAAATGTGGAGATAAAAACTCCTGTTATTTGTTGGAGGAGAGATCGGAAGAAATTTATTTCTTTTTATTGACGTTACAAGGTTGTTCCAACCGTATGGTTTTGAAAGTGATTGCTTCAGTGATCAATCCGTATAACATTATGCATTTAATAACTTTGCGTGGAAGAACTCTTGTCAATGTTTACATTATTCGGGACGAGAGTCCGTTGCTAGGCGACGAGCTTTATGTTTGTCTATCCGTATGCAAAGACGCGACTTGATTCCTGGGGGAAACGATGTACAAATCTGCGAGTGGATTCTACGAATTGTTTATTATTGTTAGTGGGTTGTGAGCACTCAGAGCCGAAAGCCTCTGTCAGTTCCTCAACCGTCCGTCAGAGTTCGCCTAAGTCATCATGCAAAACGTTGGAGATGAATCGAAAGGGTTGTTGGACCTGCCCAAGGCGATACTGCTGCGAATTCTCAACTTCTGCTCTTATGAAGAGGTGAATAGAAGATTTTTCCCTCCTTTTTATATTGTCGCTCCGTGCATGCACACAGGGATAGCGTGGTAGCGAGCAGGAACGAATTCGCCGTCCCTGAGAAGGATGTACAATTTCCTTCACAAGGGAGACGTTACCCACTCGGTCTTTTCCTTAAACCTATACAGTAGAACGCTACTTAACCGGTCTGGTCGGGACAGAGACCCTCTCCGGTTACCGTTTGACCCGTTAATCCGAGGTTCTCGTTGAAAATAGATTTGAGATCAAAAATAACCTTAAAACAATTTCATCAGAGTATCATTAAGAAAACAAGCGAATGAAACGCCTTTTTGCTACTCAATAAAACAGTTTTGTTGTACATAAACGAGCAGGAAAAAATTAAACTTTGAAAACTTAATGTGTGTATGTGGAGAAGAGAAACCTGCTCCACGGCATAGGCCGGTTAATCCGAGGCTGATTAAGAGATGTTCTACTATATCGCATAACTTAAGACATTATATTTTTGTTAAGTAGATATAGTAAGAATTGAGTTAGTTGTATGGATGAGGGCTGTAAGTGGTATGCTATTCGGAACACAGCTTTACCTCCTGGTTTTTGTAGTCAATTTTTTTAATTCTTTCAACGACACTTCAAAACACGACATTTTAAGACGTATGGAATCTCAAAATAGTGTTAAAATTCTTATCTATATATTTCTAAAATATGAAATAAATACTATTTTACTAACATAAATTTCCTCTTAAATTGGAGAAGACCAAAACCGCATAAAAACTAACAAGATATTCCTCCTAACCTTCATACACAAAACCTTTGAATCAATAAAATCAAAGAATTCGTACTGTCACTTTTCCTATTATCATTGATGGTGTGTCCATTTCTTGGTATACACTTAGTTATTATGAAAGTGAAACAAAAAGAAGAACACAAGAGAGATAATTGCCATTTCAATTCCCGGAGCGTCAACCGATTCATGTGCGAAACTAACTTATGTTTTATTATTAAGTAATATCTTACGAATAAAATGAACGAAAAAAACCTATTATAAAAGCTTTTACATAAAAAGCGTTGCATTACGAATTTTGAAACGTAAATACATACATAGGAATTAAACAAATTAAATGAAAGCTTGTAAAACTGAAGTGTATATGAAACTATTTGCTGCTACTTTCGCTTTGTTGAAATTATCGTCTTCTGTTTACGTGAATCGTGAAATAACAGTTGAACATTTTGTTATGATTCGTTCGTTTCTCCACACTTTTGTTACAAGGATGAGAATAAATGGAATTTTGCGTCATGAAAGTTAGAAGCTGCTGCGGAGGACGATCAACTAATTTAGTCTTCGGAAGCAAGCGAGAGTACATCCCATGAATTTCGATAAAGGACCCCAAACGAAAGTATTAGTGATATTCCCGCTACTTTTATATATGTATAGTATTTGTAAATGGAAAATGTAGTGTGCTATTGAAGCTTATCTACACGGAGCGATATGAGTTAGGAGTTAGGTCATTGTTAGTAGGTGGGCCGCTTGGCTGGGTTTTCCAACAACTTTGTCCACGTGGAGGGGTTAATAGAAGTAGTTAGTAATAGTTAAGACTTATTGATACTGGGAGAAGTTGGATAGAGGAAGGAGAGTTCGCTTTCCAGTAGTCACAGCTATATGAACTGGGACATTCATGTGAAAAGCTACAAATTTTCTGGCCCCATCGGCATTCGAACCCGGGATGACTGACTGATGAGCGCCAACACTACCACCTGAGCCACGGGTGGGGCTTGCTTAACGTCTTCTGTTCTACCTGAACGCGAAGGAAAAGCGGAGAAAATTCTGGGCCGGGAATGAATTAGATACAAGGTCTTATTCGTCCGTTTTGCCTTCAGGTGGGGAAGCTGCGTGCTTCGTGTCGTGCGTTGCGTGCAGCGGGTGACACTCTCCTCAACGAAGCTTTCTTCCGAGTGAAGGAACGCGTCGAGTCGAGGCTACGCGCTTTGCGCCCGCTTCTCCAACAGGTACGAAAGACTGGAATGGAATGGAATGAAATATTCATTTAGTTGGCTGAGACCATCTGATCTGTTCCTCTGCCAAACCAAGTACAGGTGATTACGCATACGAAAATAACAAGTCGAATTTACAATAGTAATTAAAATAATTAATATGATATAATTAAAATAAAATGACATTAATAATCCTCTTTTTATGCTTTGTAGTATTTGTAAATGGGAAATGTAGCGTGTTATTGAAGCTTATCGACAAGGAGCGATAGGAGGTAGGAGTAGGGCAGTAGGTTATTGTTAGTAGGTGGGCCGCTTAGCTGGGTTTACCAACAACTTGGCCCACGTGGAGAGGTTAGTAGAAGTAGTTAGTAATAGAGCTGGATGGAGGAAGGAAGGTTTGCTTTTCAGTATATGAACTGGGACATTCGTGTGAAAAGCTAGAAATTTTTCTGGTCTCACCCGGAATTGAACCCGGGATGACTTGGTGAAGAGCAAGAACTCTTTGCATAATACTATGGAAATTGATATGGTATTCAATAAATTAATAAATAGAAATAAAAAGTACCTTCATCTAATGAGGCCCGTAGAGGTCTTTTGGTGACCCCTCATCGTGACGTCACACACAAATATGTTTGACTTGACAACATATGCATATCGATAGCATCATTGTATTTTACAAATTTTGATGGAAACTTGAAGTTTATTTTATAATAATCTCAACTATTCTTTATTTTACTATTATAAAAGCGTTTTCCAGTATATTTCTGTTAAAAAAGTACGTGTTCATTTGACTTTTTTCTGATTAATTTGGAGGCCCGGGACGGACCGCTACTGAAAGTACCACCACACCTACTCGTTTTGATGGAAGGAGACCCTTTACTGAGGGTTTCAAAACTTCAAATAGAAAACTGGGGAAGGGTATAGTTCGACGCGATGTCGCACTGTGGAGTATTTGCCCCCTAAGCGCGGACAAAATTATTTTTCGAGTTCTCCTTAGCCAAAAGTACTAATAATTACTTTGTATCATACATATAAAAAATCTGCGTTAATAATAAATAGTATGTCGGTGTATATTGACGTATTCTCTTCGAGGTTTCTAATTTGTACGAAAATATTTTTTTGTAAATTTTAATCTAAAAAATAAATTTTAACTTAATAAAAATGATTTATTAAAGCAAAGAAGAGAACATTTTTTAAATTCTGTATTTATATTAATTATACATTAAAACATGTTAATCGAGGAGAATCTGATTTTTCGGAACTCAGAACGTTTCCTCCATTTTGTCTGTAGATTTCTGATAAATACTGTAGATTGTATTGAGAGATAGCTAATATTGTTCGATGTCACGAAAACGGTCTATTATCGTGAATAAGGAAAAAATGATGGATAATGATGGCGAAGACTTTCAAAACTTGCCCCTGACAATGGTCGCACAATCACCAAAGAAAAAAACCTTCGAGTTCTCGTTGCACAATATTCAACTATTATTTAAAACGTTCGCTTCAGATTAAAGAATTTCACTTAATAACCAAACTTCACAATTTATCTGAAAGCAATACAAAACATAGTACAGACGTAGGAAGCAAACTACGGAATACGTTTACACTACGGTGCTTTCCGCTCAGTAATACTACCGAATACCTGTGTCGGAAATAGCTTCGCTGTGAGGACATTATGGAATTTATCAATTGACGCCTACGAAACGTGCTTCGTTTCCAACAGACGATCCTTTTCGAAGTAATAATATTCTCGAAGGGAACTCCCTGGAGACAGTAAAGGGTGATGAATAAAACTGAATGGGAGGGTCCACAGAAAACTCTGGACTTATACAATGAGCGAGTGTTGGGCAAGTGACACAAAACACTTAATAATCTCTCTTCTTTCAATGTCCTTAAGTTCTCTAAACTCATCCCACAAAATAAAATCCTCTCCATCTCTGATACAAGGACAGTTCACCTCAAAGCAATTCCCACCGTTCTCCAAGGGGGTATATTTCCATTTGTGCTCCCCCCCCTCCCGATCGAGGGGTCCTTGTCAAATATTCCAAATCAATTAGATGTATTAACAAGAATTGCATTATGCCTCAGTAGAGTTCTTCATAAAAATCTCACTATCTCACTATTTACAAACACTCTTCATGAACGAATTCAACGACAATTATTTTTTAAATATTCGTAAAAAAAAGCGTTGGGCAATTTTGGGCAAGATTTTTCGAAATCTATTCTACATACATCATACAGTAACGCAGTGGTATGATGTGTGCGCGACAGGCCTTGACGCACATTTAAAGTTCTACGTTAAATATAAGCGTCCTAAAACATTTCTTTAAAAATATATTTTTCAAATAAAGATACCTTCTAAAGACAATTAATTAATTTCCAATGATTAGAAAACACATAAATAAGAAAAGAACATGTCCTAATTTATCCCAGAGTAAAATTTGAAGTCAATCCAAAGATCCATACGGGTAGTATAAATTTATTTGTAAAACGTTACAAACTCTAAAAACTTTAGTTTAAGAACATCTGCAAACATATAATCCTTACGTTTAATCGGCGATAGCAGACGCCACCCATTTTTTTCGGAATTTAATGTCGTTAGACGCGCCAGTTAATCAGCTATTCGGTGATATAAAATTTAATGTTGAGAAACAAATTTGATTTTTTCCCTTTTTGTCCGTGTTTTGGCATCAAATACTTCACTGAGAGTCGCGTAACCCAAGTTTGAACATATTCGCCTATCCATGCGACGCCTACATCGCAGCTATTGTGTAGAACTTAGAACAACTGTTGTAAAACATACATCTCAACTTTCCCAATAAAGCACTATTCACTCATTCTTGAATTCTTGTACCGTCTTTTGTCTCCACCAGGACATTTACGAGCAGTAAATGCACCTTCTCGAATTGTCTAGTACACGCGTCAACTAGGCACTGGTAATACGTCGTCTTGTAGTTTCATTCGTCGTCCGCTTCCTGGCTCAGTTCGCTGCTCAAGAGGCCACGTCGCCATGGGAACCGCTGCCTGGCGAAGCGCTCCTGGTGGCGAGATGTGCGAAGCTGTTGACGTTGCAGTCAGAGCTGGGTCTGTTGCACGCTGTGGTGGCTCGCTACGTGGCCAGAGGACTCCACGCTTTCGCGGGGGGACGAGTTCTGGATCTGGCACGGGCGGCAGCTGCTGCGGCCGATCGAGACGAGGTGAAGAACTCGCTTCTCAGAGTTATTAGAACTGTTAAGGTCATTGCTCACCATAGTGGAATAAGATAAGGTGTGCCGTCCGGAACATGCACAGTGCAAGCCAATCATATTCGAAGTATTTTTTCTGAGTGGGCGTCTTCGGATAACGCTTCACGCCAATTTTATCTACGACACAGTCAAACATATTACATAAATCTGTACAACATATTTAACTTCCCTTTTAAAATATATCTCGCGTTTCATTGGCTGGCCAATATCCCCTTCCACCTCGATGCGCAATAGCACACCTTATCTAATTCCACTATGATTGCTCACTACACGTGGTGTACATTGATATAGGAACGTTGCTCTGCGTACGGATCCACGAGCCAGTGACATTCGCATACTACTTCGGTCACTTCTACCGTCTAAGCTCCACAAAATATCAGCATCCGTAGTGTTGCAATCGGCCTTGTAGCTTCCGCGGCCTGAAATTTGGTCGCGACATATTGAAGAGTTCGCAAACTGTGCGGAAGGAAACCAACCAATACCGAAGATGTGGCCAGAGGCCGTGGCATGCACAGTGTGAACAGTCTCTCATTTAATTTAATGGCGAGACCGTACTTCCAGACACGTACGCCAAGTGCAATGTGAAATGGCCTTTATAAAAATATATTTGTTTAGTTTTTTGCCAATATACGTGGGTAAGTCAATAAATAAGTCGCAAAACTGGATAGAGACAATAATAACTTTTATTTCACTTTTCGACATAATCACCCTCTACTTTCTGACACTTATCCCATTTCTTTACAAGTCCTTGCAAGTCTCTGGCGAAGCTGTCTTTTGGTTGCTGTCGTTGCCAACGAGTAACCTCTTGGATTGCGGTATCATCAGTTTCAAAATGATGACTACCCAAATGATTTTCTGTAAATGATTTGCTCCACTCGCTGCACTGTGACTGCATTTGACACCTCCACAGGACAACCAGGTTGCCCCTCATCTCATATTCTTTGCTTTCCCTTCTTAAACTTCTGGGTCCAATTGAACACAGCTTTTCGTGAGAAACAGTTGTCACCATACACAAAATGCATTTCGCGATGCACTTCTTTTGTGGACAGTCCTTTGGCCAACATCAAACGCACAACATCTTGTTGTTCTTCTCGTGTACACTCATGCAACATAACCACCATCGTGCACTGGCTGCCTCTGACTGACTGCGTCACTACGAGATGTCACGCAGCCTAAACGAAAATCATTCATGTGCTGCCATCTGCTGGCAAAAAATGTGCTCGTAATTTAGAACGATATAAGGGAAACTGACGTTTGCGACTTATATATTGATATGCTCTCATATAGATGTAGAGTATTCAAATGTGTATTTTTGTATTTTTCATTGCAAGTCTCAGTATAAGTATCTTTCACCTCGTGTTTGACGCCCCACAGTAAACTTAACCCCCTGTGTTTGCCGCCGGTGAGATATCAATTACATGTGTGTTTTCCATCTCTTAACAGGATGCTCAATTTGACGTGCGAGCTGTTGCGTTGCTCTTCTTCTACAACGGAGCGTATCTGGAGCACTTTGAGCGCGTGGTGGAGCCGCGTCTCGCCAACCAACTGGACGCTTCTGCGCAGCGCTTTGGACCCAAAGTGGTAGATCTGCTCTGCTGCAGTTTGTTTGCTGCGTACCAGTACATTTTGGCCTACGACGGAGTCGCCGTAAGTGGATGTTTCCCTCGAAGAACAATTAACACGCTGTGATAACCACTCCGGGGATTTCTTACATGACATCACTTCTCAGCCGTTCATAAAAGTTTAAAGGAAATTCCATAATTTGATATTACAAACAAACACTCATGTCACATATTAATAATTCAAACAAATACAAATCACATATCTCAATCCCTTACCTAGGAAAGATTTCATATTCTTTAGCGCAGACTAAAACAAACCTCACGTTTAAAACCAACAATTTCCCCCAGAAAATTCTACCCCTCTCACCAAAAACACCTCTCATGCACCAAAGTGGTGAAAACAAACTTTCATGTGAAGACTGTGATGCTATATACATCGGTGAGACAGGAATGAAATTCGCTACACGCATCTCAGAACACACACACGCATGGGAGAACAACGGAAACACATCACACTTCGCTACACAATCACACAAACCGGACACACTTCAACATTGACACCAATATTACCATTTTAGAAATAGAAAAAAGATTTTGGCGCAGAGTAAAATTAGAACAGTTTCATATTTTATACAATTCCAGACAAAACCGTCTTTTAAATGAACAAATTGATTGCGTCGATTTCCTTAGCAATAGACAATAGTATGGCAACACAGATTTTCCTCGAAATTCATTCCCCACCCCCGCCCCCAGCCACTCGCGTAGAAAGGAACCCAGCCGGCACCTTCCCGCGTTGCATTTTCCTGCACGGAGTTCATACGCGGTTCCACTCACGCTGTTTCCTCAAACTTTTCACATTCGGAAAACTTATGTTTTTAAAAGTCGTAATATTTATTTAATTATCCTCATTCATTAGATGGACATAAATATCATTCTGTATTTTTTATTTTGAGAATTTCAATTATCTTATTTTATAAATATATTTTAAATATATTTTAGAGTCGAAAACATATTATGAAACAAATAAAGTTGTTACCATGGCAAATCGTGGAAATTTTATTAACGTATTTACAAATGGTAACTACACCTCACCTCCTTCATGTAATCAGTTTCCTCTCTCCTTTCGTCTCTCATAAAATTCTTTCTAATTAAATTTTATTTTATTTTTTCAAATTAATACAAACTTTCTAAGAATACTCGTTGAAGACGATTGGAATTTGATTTCAAAATCGAGAATTGAGATTTCTACACTTGTGTAGTAAAACGTTGTTTTCATTTCTTTAATAAATCGTCTCATAAACAATATATTTTAATATTATTTTGATATCCTAAACCCCGTCCTTTTCCAAAATACCAACCTGTCAAAGTTAGATTTCCAGAAAATTCATCACATTTTTACTAGTCAATTTATATTCGATACACATTTGTTGCATACAATAAGGTCATGCATGACTCGTGAGAAGCAATCAAGAAGCATATACCTACAATATTTCCGTACAATTGATAAAGATAACATAATGGATAAAATCTGTTAAATTTATCAATAACAATTCGTTTTGAGGACTGTCTTGTGTAAAATTCATGCTCTTCACCGTCATTCACCTCACAACCGTAACTGGTGACTAAAAAAATGTGTTATTTCGAAAAAAAAAGATGAAGAATGAATGCTTTAACTTAGTCTTTTCATTTGCAAGCGGTTGGCAACACTAACGACACCTTGGTAAGAATTTGTTTTCGCACTGTGAAAAGCGTTGCAATTAGAAGTAAATGCCAAATTAAACTTTATTTGTGCGTCAAAGGAATTATAAAAATTACAGTTTGAAGAAACATTATCCCAGAAATATTATTTTTGCTAATCTTTACCGCAGATAGAAGCTAATCGAGCGATGCATAGTTGGGAATCACCTAGCGTCAGGTGTTGTGATGGGAATGCTTGCTTATGCTAGCACTTTACTTGGCGTTGCGTATTTGTGTAGCGTATTCGCTTTGTTTGGCAAAATATTTGACGTATTTACGAACATGCCATACACACATAGACTGAACAAGCAAATAACTCAATCATACCCAATATGATTGCTCGTCCTAATGATGGAAGTTTTGATAGCGGGAGCAGCACATTTTTTTTCTTTAATTCGTGATATTAATACATGTTGCATAAATATAAAGTAATAAAAATACAAACAAGACACTGGTGGATGTTGATAATTCGTATGTTTAAATGCGAGGATTCATTTGATATAATTGAAGAAGTCTTAAAACTGTTTCGTTATTCCAGTCCATAGAAATTTTGTCCATTGCTATAAAAATATAGAATAAAAAAAGTGAAAAGTATACGTTAAATAACCAGAACGTCAAGTCTTTTTGATGTGTGACTAAAAACCGACAAGACGGATATGGGTGTTCGCATATTTACCACAATTGAGCATATACAGACAAATAGCTGATCTACACTTGGCCGTGTAGGCAAATACTCAAATATGCAACGCCAAGTAAAGTGCCGGCATTAGTATCCCGTCAATCATTTTTTCAACGCAAACAAAACCTGTCTTACTAGGTAGGGAAAACAATAGTTATGTTTAACAGTGCAAATCATTATTTGCGTTTCACACAACATTCGCACGAAATACAGCCAATATTCATGTGCAAAGTTCGCCATTTTCACGAAACAGTAATCTAATGTAGGAATTGCTATGGAAGTGAAAACACCCTCACGTGTTACTCAAAGTAATCTTGTGTACAGGTTGTCAAAGGGGAAAACGATGTTCGGGATCTCTGTTTCTCTTGCACATCGATTTGGCTGGAGGAACTCGATTCCGCTCTCTGACTGCTGACTGCTGCGCACAATGCCTTCCCCCCTCCAAGTGGATGTATAAGAGAGAAAGCGATACCAAAAGGTATCTTCTGTCTTAGGTTGTTACGGACAACCCACAGCAGAGACCGCTGGGTCTATATCACACGTTAAGTCTTTGTTGTGCGACCAAACATAACCTCAAATTTTGCGAAGGTTTGCCAATACTTTCTTCTCAGGGTAGCAATTTTTACAACATTGTCAATAGCGTCGACGTAATAGGAGCGTCTCCACGGTGATGTAGAGTGAAATTGAGTCACTATTCAATGACGCGTGATCAATGGGATTCCAAAGGAGCAGTGATTATGAGAGGGAAAAGAGAAGTGCTTGGAAGGAGAGATAGTGAAGTGCATCCATTGACGTATATAGGATATAGACCCAACGATCTTATGTAGCGGTTGTCCGAAGATGAAAACGAAGTGTGGGATCTCTGTCTCTCTCGCACATCGACTGGGATGGGGGAACTAGATTCCCGTTTTTACTGTTGACTGCTGCGCACAAGTCATTGCGCACAAATCCTTCCCCCCTCCAAGCGGATGTGCGCGAGAGAGGGCGATACCAAACAATATCTGCTGTCTCGTGTTATCACAGACAACCCACAGCAGAGACCACTGGGTCTATATCAATATATAAGTATATTGTCAGATATCTTGAAAAGAGTGTGCCGCGCAGGTGAATGTGATGGGCGTGTTCGACGTGGCGGTACGCGGCGTCACTGCGCCTCCGTGTGGACAGAGGACCCTGAACGACGAGGCCCGGTGCGTAGAGTTCGTGCGTTATCTGCGCTGCGCCATTCGCTGGACCAACCTCACGGGCGTTTTGGACGCTGCGCGCGACGGACGCGCCGCTGATGTGCTGCACGCGGAGACAGCCGCCGGTGCGTGGGTGGGGTGCCGCAAGGATCTTGAATAGCTCCAATATTTGAATAGCTCCAATATTTGAATAGCTCCAACAAATGAAACTTCTTTCAAAACGATAAAATTTTGCTGAGCTTTAAAGGAAAATATATATCGTTCCTCGATAATTCAAAGAATGGTAGATGTTCTAGGAATAGATTATTAGCCATATTAGATATTATATTCCAGTGGGGTAGTGCCTAGCGTACTTGCCTTCTACCTCTATGACTCCCCTGTCTGGTCCAAGTAGAATTCGTGGTGGTGGACTAAGCGGTGTTCGCGGCAGGTTTCCTCCGGGTACTATCATTTTACCACAACATTCACTCATCATCACTCACCCTCATGTCATTCATTCATCACCTGCGTCAGGAAGGTCATCCGGCAACCTCGGATTGAAACCCTGCCATATCAAAAGAGGCACCATGGTAGCCATCTCCGACCCCTACTACTAGACAAAGGGGGGGGGAAATATTTAGGAAACACATCAAGTGTTCGGTTCGTGAGCAAAAGACATTTCCCTTTTTAAAAGCAGTAATTCGGTGCTCGTAGACACAGCCGTTTCATTAGTGCAAAATGCGCACGCAAAGGATATTCAATTCCTTAAACAAAGGATTGCGTGAATTTCGAGACACAAGTTATTTGAAATGCATATCGTTATTGCGAAAGTTTGGATGCTCCCATGCTGAACTCTCGTGATTTTAGCACTTCTGTTCGTGTTTTCTTCAGGTGGGAGTGACGAGAGTTGTGTGACGTCAGTGGACGTGTTGCCTGCCAGTCTGCAGAAGGCGTTAGGAGAGTCCTTGGCGACTGACGGCTTGCAATACGAGCGTCTGTTCCGTCGTCCCAGAGATCGGCCTTTGGGGCGACCGCGCGCAGGTGAAGGATACACCGTCTCCTTGGATCTCAAATGCGCGCGAGCTGCGATGCCTGCACTTCTTCGCCGACAGGTGCGCTGCGATCGTTCTTTCTTTTATATACAGAAAGTCGTGTAACTTTGCAGAAAATTATGCAATATGTCTACCCACACAAATTGCCAACATCTACGATTTTAAGTAATATCCAAATACATATTAATAACAGTCGCTAAAGCGATTATTTGCTATAAAGAAATACACAACAAACTAAGACAAAAGGTAATATTTGTTTCACACGCTCGATGCAGAAAGAACAGAATAGCACCACAAGAGCAAGTTAATTGAATTGTTGGCCCATATTGGCTACGGACTTAAGTTTTGAGAAGTTTGAATGTCCTGCCAACATAACGCGTGGTACAAATATCATTACTCTTATGGACGATGGCGAAGTGAAAGCGTTGGCTACATTGAGAACAAGCTCTGTACCAATATCAAGCCAGTAAGACTTACTATAAATAAAGTCAAGAGAGATGTTACAAACTGCGTGTGACCACGTTGAGGACACTGAAGTAATTTACTGCAACTAATATAGAATAAACTAATAAACACAGTGATAGAGTTTGCGTTCATGTTTTGGTTTCTTCATTTGAATTCCTTGAGGCAAAGTAACATTGCGTATATATTGGACCGGTCATGGCAACACATTTAGTGAGTATATTGAACTGGACACGCAACCAGAATCCTTGAGCATATTTTCATAGTGTTTCTTGGACCAACTTATCTCAGTATATGCTTATTTGTTTGGGACAAACCGCATCTTAGTAGAAAAAATACAAATGTTTCAGCCATCTTGGGCTCTGAAGAGGATGGCCGACACGTTAGTTTTGTCTACTAAGACGCTGTGTGTTCCGGACTAGCAAGTATGCACTTCCTCTGACCGCGGAAGCCTTGGGTTAAAACGTATCTTTGGTTGCCACAAAGTCACTATTGTTAACTTCACAACACTGAATACAGAATCTTGTTGGTGCAAACACAAGATTAATGATCGGACCATAGGACATTTTCCTTTCTATTAATTGTAATCTTAAAGGGATCCTGTTCTACAGATATAGTATCCATATTTGCTTGTGGAGG
The DNA here is from genome assembly GCA_002313205.1 of Laupala kohalensis. Classification (NCBI taxonomy): domain Eukaryota; kingdom Metazoa; phylum Arthropoda; class Insecta; order Orthoptera; family Trigonidiidae; genus Laupala; species Laupala kohalensis. Next base: position 29,761 of record NNCF01126370.1, on the reverse strand, counting down.
CTACCGTAATAATTTTTAGGTAAGCCTATATCGTATGCATTATTAAGAGAATATTTATTATTTTTCTCATAATATGTTTTAATACAGTTAATGAGTACCAAAAAATATAATGTATAAACAAATTACATTTACGCCCGTGTTCTTTAACGATAGGGGCGAGCTAAACTAAAAGAATGTTATAAGAATTTAATTGAAAAATCAATATGGATTGTTTTGTTGTTAACATAAAGATCTTAATTTTAGACAAATAAAAATACAATTTTTATATTAGCTTTTATTATTTATTGTGCCACTCGAACGGAATTAGTTGGAAACGCAATTAGAGCAGTGGTTGGCACAACCAGACTCCTACATACATTTGTCTTAGTTGCTGCAACAGAAGTGACGTGACTGCTTCACCTCGCAGGTGGACGCTTTCGACGCCGCTCGAGCCAGAGAAGCGAGAGGGGAAGTCCCCGAGAGAGACGCTGCGTCCAGCGACGACGCTCGACAGCCACCGCCCTCGCCGCGCTACGAGTTCACCATGGTGCTGCGCGCCAGACACTACCAGACCAGTCGAAACGAAGAGGTGTCTTCACCTGCTTACCCACCCGACCTCGGAGTGCTGGGGACGCGCCTCGACATACTCAGCTTGGTGCGATTATATTACAAAGAGTTTTCTCTTGTCTCATCTCGGAGTAGCAGAAAAGTGCGTCCTCCACGCTCCTAGAATATATTTCTTCTCTTTTAATATTCGGTAGTAATGTTTACCTTCTAAATAAATTAATACATTTATTGTAAATCAAACAGTTACAAACTGCGCATGTGGAGCACAGTATACTAATTTACACCGGAAGCAAGCAAGGGTCCATCCCATCAATTCCGATCAAGGGCCCCGAGGCTGTGGTGAATTCAACTTTTCAGCACACTCCTCAGATGAGAATAAAAATAATTAGCAATGAGTCATAATATCAACAGAATACCAACAATTTAGCACATAATAAAACACACACAAGAAAAAATTATTTCACAAGTACGTATTATCAAACTATAGATTATTCGGAACATATTGTTTTTAAATCATAGCTATTAAAATAACGCTAAATTGTAGAGTAAGTGTTACAATTGCTTGTCCATTTCCCGCATTTAATGTTTATATTGATCCCAACTGTTGTACGACATATTTCCTTTCAGATTCATGCGTCGGCTACTTTCCGAAATCCAAACTTTATAGAGATTACAAAAATATTGATGTCGATGCTTTTTCTCTAGACTGTCTACGCGCCCCTTGGCCATTAGTATATTCGCTAAACTCAATAGATGAAAAAAATAGAAACTCCGGCTAAAATCTCTAAGTTCACGAAACCAGTCTAAGTCCTTTGGCTAAGTGATGATATTCGCGCTATTACGAAAAACCGTGACTCAACATATCGCTGTTGAAAAAAAAGTAAAACTTTTTTATAAAGTGGAATACACGAAACTACGGGATAAAGTAAATCAAGCTATTAGAAATGCAAAGATTAGGTATTACCATAGCTTCTTCCGCTCCACCGCTCATTCCAAGGAAATTTGACGTAGTTTGAGAAATTTAGGAGTCGGCAGGGCTGAGGGTTCCATCTAGTAATCAAATAAGTAATCTACATCCAACGCACACATTAAAATTTTGCAAAATTTACAAAATAAAGCACCCAAAACTTTCAGTGAAAATAAACACAATAATAATAATATAATGTTTTCTAATAAGAAAATTCTAAATAAAAATAACTAAAATGAATTTACTTTGTTAACAGAATACAGATTCAACTCAAATATTCTAGGTAAAAAAAATGACCATGAACACAAAATAAGAAAAAAATATAATTTTAAAAACCCATATTACTTTAATACATATGGAGAAAGAAAAATTGAAATTATGATACCAAAATTAGTAAACAAATTACCTGACAACATAATATAATTAAATTCAAAACATATATTTAAATACTAACTGAAAAATTGGTTAGAAAAAAAAATCTTAATATATCATTTCACATTATTAAATAGAAAAAAACTCGTAAATCTTAAGAAAAATTTTAATAGGTTGGTAAGTATTTAGAAAATGTCAGCAATAAGACAGACTAAATTGAATAAAATAATATGATATTTAAATACCATCAATTCAAAAATAAAAAACAAAGCAAAACTACACTTGTAGTAGTAGGACATTAAATGTTTTAAATAAAAACAAAAAATTATATAATCTCTCTGACAAGTTCTTGTGACCTTAGGAAATTTTTTTATATTCTAATTAACAATAATTAATAAATAATAAAGT
>NNCF01126370.1:0-13857 GCA_002313205.1 Laupala kohalensis | reverse complement strand
TGTAAAAGAATTTATTGATTTTAATAAAAGTTAAATTCGTCTTGTACTTTATCACGCCATTGCTGTAGCACTTTTTAAATAACTTATAACTATTTCAAAAACTATTTACTTGCATGGTTGTGTTACCGTATGGCTCATATTAATTTAGTTTTATGTGTACTCAACTTTGGCACAGTTGTGTACATTAATTCTGTAGCCCCTTCCTGGCCCGGGTTATTCTCCGTTTTTCCTTCTGGTAGAGGCGGATTTATCATACAGGTTCTCTAGGCTTTGTCTAGGATCGGGTCTATTGTAACAATAAATCGTGAATTTAGTGTTATTTCAATTCTTATGATTTTTAAACACTATACTCAGAATAATCTATAGTTCGATAATAACTTGTACATGTAAATTTACAAACATATTTGCGTTAAATTACAAACATATTGACATTATATATGTATTATAACTTGCAGCTAACTTTTTATCTTATCTAGGAACTTATGCAAAAAAATTTTGAATCCGCCTCTGCCTTAGGGCCCTTGATCGGAATTGACGGGATGGTCCCTTCCTTGCTTCCGGAGAGTAAATTAGTTTATTGTCCTCCACGTGGTCATACGCAGTCTGTACTGTTTTTTGACAATAAATTTATTATTACTATCTAAGTTAGAAAGAACACAATGTAATGAAAGGCAAGTAAATTTCTATACCCATGCAAAATATGGGTGACAAACAATACAATGCAGCATTGTATGCATGTATATTTAGTAGGCATGTTTGATCAATTTCAAAATGCATTTTGTAATTTGTTTAATCTTATTATACAGAGACACTGGTCTTTTACTGTAATTACTTCACAAAACTTTTAGGTTCATTTTTTTATCTATTCTGTAAATGTATGTATGTACAGATTGGCCAATAAATTTGAATTCAAATTTTTTAGTTTTGTTTCATTCTTTCATAATATTTTATTGATTGATGAAAATTTCTAGATTAAATAAAAAAGAAAAGAAGAAGAGGCATTTGAATCTCAAGTGCTAGGTTGTGCTAGTTTGTGTAAAAATACATTATCATAATAGACTCACAGATTTTCAAAGTGATAGTTAAGAATTTTATTTTGTTTTTGAACAATTTAGACTTTCAGAAATTTTTGGTGCACTGACTCAATTATTTATTATTATCATTATTTACTTCATTTCAAAGTATTGTGACATTGGCTGTGATATTAATTTTTATGAGATAATACAAGAAAAATAATTTTTATCAGACTCAAAGGGAAACCTTTTTTCACTCACAACTTCTGAGTAACTACTCGTGGTGGAGTGTTGTGCACTACCAATGGCCAGGTGAAAATTGCAACGTACCAGGGTTCGAACCTGGGACCCTCTACTATATTTGCTGATAAGATGCCCACTGCACCACTCACCTCAACTCTCAAAGCCTATACACAACATCTACCCGACCTGTTTTTAGCTGACAATGCATACATAAACCTCGTAACTTCATCAGTTCTATATGAATTAAGTGATGTATGAGTGAATGTAATAAAATATTCAATTATTAATTTTTATTGAAACTTGTGAACTGTTTACTTACATGCTCCTGTTAAATAAATAAACAAATAAATGAATAAATAAATGAATAAAATAATAAATGAATAAATAAATCAATGAATAAATAAATAAATAAACAAACAAACAAACAAACAAACTTTATTGTCAAAAAAGCAGTTGCAAACTGTGTATGATCATGTGGGGAATAATAAACTGATTTACTCTCCAGAAACAAGCAAGAGACCATCCCATCAATTCTGATCAAGGATCAAAGGGCATTGGCAGATTCAATATTTATAAAAGAAATTATTTAATAAAACTGTACTATTATCCATTTATTATTCCAAAATAAGTTGTTGAATTTTGTGGAGTAAAATTTTGAGATTAATGAAAAAAAAGTATTAATGACATTCCTGTCCGTCCTACAGAAATGATGTAAAGAAAATTTATTTGGAAAATATCCTGAAGTGTTCTGTTATTTTCCAGTTATTTGTTTACCTTTTCTATGATTTGTGTCCTGGTAAAAATAGTAAATGGTCCTTGTTAATTTAAGCTGTTTTTTGTTTTGTTCAAGAGTTGATATCATATTAAATAAATAAATAAACTTTATGGTCAAAAACGTAATTTTTATTCTTCTTCTATAGAGAATATTATTGTAGATCCAATTATGTTGTGTGTTATGAATGTTTCACTGTTTTGTATGTGAATTTTTTCTTTTTTCATTTGTCGAAAATAATGTACACTGTGAAAGCATTAAGACATTTGTAAAAACTATATCATATAAAATTTACCTGTAATATATGTTTGTTATTTTTAAATATGAGAACTTGTTAATATTTTTTCTTTTTCAATTTTTTCACTTTTCCCACTCCTTCATGCTGTTGCAAGAATAAATATCACATAATAATTCATTACTTTCAGTCTAGACTTTGAAACTACCAAAACTATTCTTGTGGATGTGTTAGAGGATTTTTCTCTCTGTTCTCCCCGAGAAAATTGAACATTCTAGTTAACACTAATATGTGAATACCTATCCTTATCAATTTCATATTAGCAATCCCCAAATTGTGTTTCACAATCAAACCTGCCATTTGTCACTACAGGGTTGAGAGTAATGGGCAGTTATAAGATAGGAGGAAGAGATTCCTGAAACATTTCCCAGCAGAAAATTTCAAACTAAAAGAAATTAGAATTTTTTTCAATGTTTTATTTCAATAACTTCATTACTTCATAAGTGATGTTGAGAAATATTTGTTAATGTTCTTCTGTTCACTTTCAAATTTAACTAAACAATTACAAAGATCATAACCTGAATGAAGATTAAACTTTATATTAATGTAGATTTCAACTATGCAGTAATAAATGACAAACTTTTTATCATTTTGACATGAAAATTTTCAACTAGTCTGAAAATTTGTGCATCAAAATATTTGGTTAACTATTTTCTGTTAAACAAATACAATCAGATTCTCTCTTCTGATCCACAACACAACCTGACATTTATACCTCATTGGAGGGAGTTAACCTAGTGAAATAAATCAAAACTAAACCTAAATTCAGTATAAATTCATCATGATTTATACAAATTTGAAAAGAGAAAAATAAACATATTGCTATAAGCAATGTATTTTTCTTTTTTAAATTAGAGCTAAGGCAACTGTAATACTTACTGTTTCACATTTCAAATTGTAGGAAGATTCCAGGACTGCAGCTACTGATAGGAAAGGACCGACATGGGAGTACTGATATAGCTAAATTGAGACCTTCTCCCCTGATCGGAGAAGGATTGTCATCAATTGTGACATTTTAGGAAATATGATTCCCAAGCTCCATGAAATATAAGACATATCTCGCCTTCCATTGCAGTACCAGGGAAACAGATGATAATGATTCTTAAGATAAAAAGAAATATTATTTGTGCTTTTGTCTTTTGAAATTAAAGGATATAATACTTTAAATGAGAAAAAAATTATGAAAATAAATTAATTAACATTTTTCTTGAATAATAAACCATTACTGAATTACAATCAATAGAACCTCGATTAACCATGTCTCGATTATCTGTGGTGCTCACTCTTCTGTCGAAAAAAATAATTTCAACTCAAAATTTATGCCAAAAAAAAAAAAAAAAAAATCAGTTTGTACTGCTTTTTTGACAATAAATGTATTATCGTATACAAATCCAACCACTTCCTACTATTTCCACAGTTATATATAGGTTCCTCAAAACTTAGAGACAGAGACTCTCAGGTACCAATAAAATTTTGACTTCTAGGAGGTAATGAATTTGAGAAATATTAGAAATGAAGTGAGGATAATCATTTCAAACTACAAGAAACGAAGACAGATTTCAACCCCTGATTACATAACATTCTACACACACATGTATGCATGTTTATGTACACATTATGTACAATGGTAAATAAGTTTATTGTCCTCCACGTGGCCATAAGCAGTTTGTACTGTTTTGTTTGATAATAAATTTATATAAATTTATACAATTCATAAAATAAAGTGTCTCAATTAACCGTGGTATTCATTTATCTGTATGACCCCTCCCACCCATTGCTCTGGATAATCAAGGTTCTACTGTAAATACAAGAAAATGAAACAACTTTTTTACCTTTAAAAAATATTAGTGAGTGCTGAAGGCTATTGAAGAGTTGTATGGACATAAAATATCTTTAGGAAATAGCACACTACATTTAATAACTTAACTTCATAATTTGTAATAATTGATAATATTGAAATTAATATGAAAAAACAACAACTTAAATACTAATATAAAAATGTTTTGAACTACAAGTACTCTTTGAGGAATGCTCTGATTGATTCTTGCACAAAATCGTTTAATTGATATAGAAAAGACACTTATTCTGTATGTATTATTTGTTTGGCATATCGATGGGGAGACTACTCAAGGCAGTGTTCCAATGCTGTTTAGATATTCTGTGTAGACACTTATTCTGCTTAATTTCTACTCAGAAAATACAAAAGATAGCCATGATTTTAACTAAACAGATATCGCAATTATACTTTCAGAGATATAATGTACAAATATTGCATAAAATAGTTATAGCTGACCTAAGAATTTGTTAATAAATATATTAAGAAATATATGTTAATAAATATATGTTAATAATAATTTTCTAAGAATTTGTTAATAACAATATTTAAAAAAGTTTCTACTACCTTCAAAATAGGCAACAACAATTGCAAACTCAACAAGATGAACTGGTTTTTGCAGTATTTTCATATAACAATTTTCCTACACCTTTATTAAAAAGATAGGTTTTCTAAATTCTAAAAACATGAAATTGATATCAATTATTAAAAATAAAAGAAACAGTTTATTAACAAATGGGAAAGATAAGGAAGAGCATATGAATAATAATAATGTAGTCTATAAAATAAAATGCAAAAGATTGTAATAAATGAATAAAAAACATTTATTGTAAAAAAAAAAAAAAGCAGTTACAAACTGTGTAGGACCACGTGGAGGACAATAAACTAATTTACTCTCCAGAAGCAAGTAAGGGTCCATCCCATCAATTCCAATCAAGGGCCCTAGGGCAGAGGCTGATTTAACGTTTCAGCACACTCGTAACAATAAAAATAGTTTGGTATGTGTTATATATTAACATAATACCATAATGTTAACATAATAATACCAACAAATTTGTTCTTAATAAAACACAAAAAAGAAATTTCAGAATTATAGATTATTTGGAGAGTATTGTTTATAAATTGTAACTATTATATAATATACATTCATAAACATTTCATTCAAAATTTATTATTTCAATAGATGTCGCTTCCAGGCAATGTAGGTCGCTAAGTAGGTCAAATAAAGAGAACATTGAAAACAAGATTACAGGAGCACAAACAAAATTTAAAATCAGTTGAACGAAGAGGAAAACCTCCCGTTGTAACAAAGTGTAGTAACCTCAATAATGATCATTTGATGGATTGGGTTGACACAGTATTATTTGACAAAGAAGTAAACTATTAAAATATAACTGAAATGATATGTATAAAGAACACAAATGAGAGTTTGAATTTATGCACAGACATGGAAAAACTATCAAGTATTTACAATACAATTTTATAACATGTGTGATTTCTGCTTTTTGTAAAAATATTTTGAAATAATATTTTCATTTAATATCATGATCAATTGTTCTGCTGGTATGTTAATGTTTCTTGTAACAATTTGTTTACACCTAAAGATGACTCGGAACTCGAGTCAAAACATTGTTTTCCAGAAAAACCCATAAAAATATATTAAACATCCAAAAAAGGTCATAAGATTTTATTTATTATTTATCTTTATTACAAAATGGATGTATGCAGTAGAATAAGGATAAAAAAGTAAATCAACTTTATAGAACACAAATATTCTACCCACACTCATGGCAACTGGGATAACACGCCACATTAAGGGTTCAAAAAATCGTTAACAAATAACCAAAAATTCCTTTTATTGGAAATTATTAATCGTTGACTCTGTAGGAAAAGACCATGAATCCCTTGCCTCTACACGCACTTGTGCAACTCCAGGAGATAGTTAAAAAAATAACTCACTGGGATGATACATCATCCCTGATACTAACCTAGGGTTAACCTAGTTAAACAATGAAGTTATAAGAGAAATATGGTTATGATATAAGTATGGTAATACCTTTGTGAATATTAAAATTTTTTTGTTTGCTATTTCATTATGTCAAACATTTGCACTTTCCAATACACCATAATATAAATTGTCATCACAACATAAATTTGTCCTCAAAACATGTTGACTTTCAGTTTTTTGTTCTGTTCTCTCAACATTATGAATAAGAGACATGTGTGTGGGTATACATAGACAAAAGAAAATATGGTAATATATTAAAAAATTGGAAATTTTGAGAAGCATGAGTATTTTTTAGTTCATGAACCACACATCACCCACTTCCATGAAATAAGTAATGATAAAAGAAATGTGTTTTTTTTGTAACCTTGAACTTGCTTCTATAATTTTTTAACACAGATTATGTGTTGTCTATGTTTCTTGATCTCCAACAATAGTGGTTACAATGTGTATTCCATGTTTTTTAATAGCCTTCTTGCCTTTTTTGAGTGATATTAATGTATATAAAGCAGTATACAAAACATTCTTTGTTTTGTAATAAAAATATTGAAAGAATCATTTAATTTAAATGCACCTTGAATTTAAGCATAAAATTGAAAATGAAATACATGTTGTACTTACTTATTGCAACCCAACATCTTTCCTTCCCAATTCCCTCTTCCAAGTCCAATGGTTAGGTGGATGAGCAGGTCTCATGTCCTGAACCTCGCCAAAAAAACATAAAATAAAACAAATAAATAAAATAAATTGTGAAACGTAAAATGACTGTACCAATGTTAAATAATTACTAAGAATTTTGATTTTATTCACATCTTTTTACAATATCAATTGAAGTCACTAGTTTATGCTGAATTCATTGCAAACAATATTGTGTTGAGGACTGTTATCCTTGATTTTGATATATCTATAAATAACTATTATTCACTATAACTGCACAGTAAGTTGAAAAAGGTAAAGTTTCTTCTAAAGTCTTTCAATAATTAATTACTGTAGATCACAGGTTTTAAAATGAAATTGTTTGAGTACAAGTTTGAGATAAAATACTCTCCAAATACATTTTTACGTATTTGTATGACTCCTTAGTGTTTAGAATGGTTATAATAGAATATGATGTTTATGTTATCTTTGAGTAGGAAACAAAAATACAAGCAAAGAAAGTAAGAAATTTTTCACACACAATGAAATCTCTTTTCACATGTACAAGACCTTCTTGATTTTAAATATTTTTATTTTTTTCTCATGAAACATGCTCCCTCCTTAAATAACTATTAAAAATGATACTTATTAATTATTTAAAAGACAAAGTCATTGATGAATTTCAATTAAAATATTATTTTTTAGATTTATATGAGCATATGACACCACCTTCCTGAAGATATATCTACTATGACTCATGCTCATTTTAAAGCTAGATTAAGATCCTGAGGTTTTGTCAATTTTCTTTTGTTACAAAAGGAATTTAACTTCAACATCTAAATTGGTTACACCAAGAGTGTAATGATGACTAACGATGGAAATTTTTACATAGTTAATGACGGAAGTGTAATGATAGAAAATTATTTTACATTTATTTAGTCACTGTGGGGTATTAAGACATTTATAAAAGTTCACACATATATAAAGTCATAAGACACGTATATAACAGAAAATATGTAAAAAGTAAATCTTGTTCTAGCTGTTGTAAAATAAAGACTATGGAAAAAATGTTAGTACTGTTATCAGAGGTGAATATGTAGTTAGTTCATTTAGTAGTCTCATATAAACAATTAAGAGTTATTTGATATTTTTCTATTTGCACTTGTTAACTCCGTAAACATAGTACAATGAAAAATTCAGAGATGAATAAAGAAACTTATTAAACATTTTCAGAATTTCATTAACTAGTATTATCCTACTTCTGAAGAAACATTGAGATAAAAACATGCGATTATATCATTTTAAAGTGAATCTATCAAATGTAACCTTTATCAGTACCCTTAAACCCTATCATAATGATGAAACTACCACATATGTTGGTATTGACCCTTAAAAAAAAAAATTGTTTACCTCCATAAATGTATATAGTTCAGTGCTCTCATAGTGAATGATAAGGATTTTGTTCTAGGGATGGATATAATATTTGAGCTGATGCGATGTAGTTCACGAATTACGAAAATTATACTATCAACACTATAACTCACATTAGGTCGATGATGGGAATGTTTACTGAACAGTAAATAATGCATGCAAGTTACCAATTTAAGGATCGTGACATTCTTAGGGAAGATTTAGAAAAAACATAACATTAAAAGAAACTCGAAATTTCTCGTACACCTGTTGCTACTCCGAACCGAAGCTGTAATTGGTTGATTTGTCTGAGGTTTCAAGATATAGTTTCATTAGTTGATTTAATTTATTATTACCGTTCTCGGTTCAAATATTTTAGTTTATTAAAAGAAGAGGGAAACTTTAGAGTCTAGTTTAGGACTTCTCAGCGATTTCTAAACGAAAGAGAAAAAAAACCTGGAAATATGAAAAATTAGGAATGTATCAATGCGCGGATGCGCGGTCGCTTAAATTTACGTACCTTCCCTCTTATTCGCGCAATTTTATGTGTAGGGTTGATTGAATTGGAGGGAGTCTCTAAGTTCGTCACTTAGTATAAGACAACCATTGCTAGTCTAGTGTCTTTCGTGTGTGGTAGTAAATTATCTCCGGCGAATCCGTTGCCTTAATTTTTCATGTCTTAGATATAATTAATCGTTTTGTGTTCGCTGATTATTATTAGATGTGTCGGTACTTTAATAATAATAATAATAATAATTTATTGAACCACATAGATCATTACAATGATGAAAGGTGAGTCATAGTACTAATAACAATAACAATAATATTTTCATATAAGAATAACAACATTATAATAATTTTGATACATTTAACCATATTCATTTAACTTAGGCTAGGGAGAAATTAATGTAAAATACAATTATTTTCTACTATTACAGAATATTAATATTTATTTAAGCTGGGGTTATATATCTATGGTAGGAATTCTATTATTTTACTTTTATTTTATTAATTTATGTGAAGGTCTATATTTATGCTAAAACAGTGTAATTTAATGTTGTTAGATCTTTTCCCGCATCATGGGTCACCTTCTGCACCTTTGTTCTAATGATTACCTGCAACAGATTGTATTTCATACATTAGTTATTGTCATTGAGGAATTCTTGTACACTGTAGTAGAGTTTCTGTTGTAAGAATTGTTTGAGTTTTGTTTTGAATGGGTTCAGTGTATTGATGTTTTTTAGGTTTAGTGGTAACGCATTATATAGCTGTATACCTGCATTATAAGTGCTTTTTTGTTGAAGAGTGGATGTTATCTGTGGTAGATGGATATTTCTGGCCTGTCTAATGTTGTGAACATGAACAGTGGAATTAAATCTATAGAGTGGTTCTTTGTCTAGTAGATCCTTTTTTACAAAGTACAAAGTTTCAAAAATGTACATGAATGGCAGTGGAAGTATTTTCAACTTTTCAAATAATGGTTTACATGCAGAAAGTTTATTAGTGTAAACTATTATTTGAAAAGCTGAAAATACTTCCACTGCCATGCATGTACATTTTTGAAACTTTGTACTTTGTAAAAAAGAATCTACTAGACAAAGGACCACTCTATAGATTTAATCCCACTGTTCATGTTCACAACACTAGACAGGTCAGAAATATCCATCTACCACAGATAACATCCACTCTTAGCCAAAAAAGCACTTATAATACTTAAAATGTATTTGAGTAAAGTTGTATTAGGAGAGAATTAATTGTTGACGGTTGTCGCACAATTGTATGTTGGGAGACATCGAAAACCTAATCAGAGGTAAAGTATTAGGGATATCGTAAATTGCTATAAATTAAAGTTGTAATGGATGGAGTATGATTTTTTTGGTTGGAAATAACTTTCGGGTGATGTTAAATTTTAGTTGTGAAGTGTAATGTAAAACATAACAGAGTAATGATCTTTGAAATTATTGTAATATGTGTTGGAATATAACATATGTTGTAACATGTACTGAATATACTCCCGTACGTGGAACATTATTAAGAATTAATGAAATCTGAATTCATTTGTCCTGCTTGGTAGAAATGGGATTAATTCTAATTTATGCCCATTTCACCGAGCTGACATGATGTTGTGTATATACCGACTATTTGTACATCACATACGACTAAATATTTTTAGAAGTAATGAAATCTTAATTCATTCGTCTTGCTCGGTAGAAATGGGATTAATTCTAATTTATGCCCATTTCACCGAGCTGACATGATATTGTGGATATACTGATTATTTAAACATCACATACGACTGAATATTTTTAGAAGTAATGAAATCAGAATTCATTTGTCCTGCTTGGTAGAAATGGGATTAATTCTAATTTATGCCCATTTCACCGAGCTGACATAATATTGTGGATATACTGACTATTTAAACATCACATACGACTGAATATTTTTAGAAGTAATGAAATCAGAATTCATTTGTCCTGCTTGGTAGAAATGGGATTAATTCTAATTTATGCCCATTTCACCGAGCTGACATAATATTGTGGATATACTGACTATTTAAACATCACATACGACTGAATATTTTTAGAAGTAATGAAATCAGAATTCATTTGTCTTGCTCGGTAGAAATGGGATTAATTCTAATTTATGCCCATTTCACCGAGCTGACATGATATTGTGGATATACTGACTATTTAAACATCACATACGACTGAATATTTTTAGAAGTAATGAAATCAGAATTCATTTGTCCTGCTTGGTAGAAATGGGATTAATTCTAATTTATGCCCATTTCACCGAGCTGACATGATGTTGTGTATATACCGACTATTTGTACATCACATACGACTGAATATTTTTAGAAGTGTTGAAATCTGAATTCATTTGTCCTGCTTTATTGGATCAATTCTATTTAATGCCCTATTTACCGAAATTATGCTGCTCGATGTAAATGGATTAATTTTGCCATAATTCCCATTTCACTGAGCGTACTGCATCCCATTGATTTCTAGTGTTCTAAATAGCAATGCAATAATAGGATGAGTAGTATATAAGCAAAATTAATATGCACAAACAACACCCCCAAATTTCTTGTAAATTCAGAATCTTTTAGTCATCTGATCACATTTTACTGTATGTGAGTTGAGGACAGTGGGGACAAATAAATCTGACAAATATTTATTATTATTTTCCTACATTAATTATGTCAGAATATTCTTCTAGATTTATTTTGTGTTGTTTCTTCTATAATCTGAAGCATTGAGTGAGTGGTGAACTGTGGCCATATCGTTATATTCAGAGAGAAAACTCAAGAATCATTCTTTGTAGCATACAGAGAGAGGAAGTAAGACATTTTGAACTCTCTTCTATATTTGCATCAATTGTAATTGCTACAGTGGGCAGAGGTACCGGGTAAAAATTACTTTACCGAACTTTTCTTCCGTCTGTATAAAAGAGGTAAGTTTAGTAAATTAAGAAAGGATATTTTTAATTTAGTTTAATGCAAAGATGCAGTTAATAATGTTTAGTACTGGACAAGTATAGTGAAAAAGCATTAATTGTTTTAGGATTTAACATCTCCAATCATAAAATGAATATTAAAAATTCGGTAAGATATTAGACAATTATTAGTGTGCTGAACTCCAGTGAAATGAAGAAATGAAAACATCTGTATGCTTAAAGTAAAAAACTCTTCAACTCGAAGTATTTCTCTCCTTATCAACTGCAGGTTCTGTCATCGGAGCTCAAAGGGGCCAGAACATAATGCTTCATGGAATGCTAGTGTCACCAAAGGACTGATTACAGTGACTTGGTAAGTTTGACCTGGTGTATGATACAACCACTCTCTGCCAAAAGAACCATGTCATTTAGGGTTTAAAAAAATTCTCCTCACTTTGTTTAAGATATAATTGAATAGAATCTCTTCAAATCAACGGTTAAAATTTATACTGGTTTCTATACCGTAGTTTCTATAATGGTAAAGAATTGAGTGATTTGAATAGAAGAAATAAATGAGTTTCAAATTTGAATAGAACTAGTTAATGAGTTTCAAATTTTATAAATATAGTTAATGAGTTTTCTCTAATTATTTAAGTTCTTTGTAATGATATATATTGTAAATTCCTTTAATACTTCAACATTCTATGCTCTAGTGCTTTTAATACAAACTGATCAAATGCAAAATTATTTCCATGAGTGGTGTGGTTGTTTCCTGTTATTTAAAGAGAGAATACATTTATATGTATGTAAACCGTGACATGGTCATGCATAGTATTTCCATAGCCCCATCCTCTTTCGGGTTTATACCGAGTAGGAGGAAGATTTGCGACAGCAGTAGATCCCTCCTTAACCGAGATCCGTTAGGCCGGTTAATCCGAGGTTCCCGTGAAAAATCGATTTTTGTTGAAAAAGAGCTTACAATTTCTTCAGGTTATCTCGAGTAAGCAAGTAAATGTGACGTCATTGCAACTCGTTCTATTGTGCTGTATGTACATACATGTATACATACATTCGAGCTTATACTTCAATACATTTCATCACTTAAACTCGGTCGTGTGGGTTAACGGTCAACACGGTCGGGCAGTCTCTCGGGCAAACAGTCCGACCGACAGTCTGGTAGAAGGGTAGTCGGGCAGTAGAGTAGTCGTCATACAAGTACAAGAGGAAGTCATACAGTAAGGGTATTCGTATCGAAGGGTAGTCGCACAGTAGGGTAGTCGACCTGTAAGGTAGTCGGGCTGTACAGAAGCTGGGCAGCGGAGTAGTCTGGTAGTGGGACAGCCGTATAGTAATGTAGAAGTACAGTCTGGTATTGGGACAGTGAGAAAAGCAGAAAGTCTTCGACAAGTAAATCGGCAGTCTGACTGTGTGACATGTGGAAGTCCGGCAGGCGGGCAGTAAGTCGTGTGGCAAGTGAGACACGTGGTCGGGCAGTGAGGTAGTTGGACTCAGGGGCAGTAGCACAGTCGCACAGTGTGCCAGGTAGTCTGACAGTCGGGCTTTCTTCGTTCGTGCCTGTTATATCTTCCATACGTGAGGTGACAAGATGACCGATTTTTAATTTATTAGTGATATTTACTAAAAATTCGAAAAATCGAATTTCACTTTACTTTATCACCGGCTGACAGTTTGGTTATCAGACGGCCTAAGTGTCAGGCAAATGGGAAGGCGGGCAGAGTTAGCTACTGTAATTGAAGTTTTGTCTTTTGTGTTCCAGAAATTTTGCTATAAAAATTCATTGAAAAATTACTGTAGGTAAGTTCATTAGGTACGTAAATAGCGTATTTATTTCTGGGGTAGCATGTTTTTAATAAAAGGCATTTGATGTAAAGAGTTCAGGTTGAATCAGTATTGAGTATATAAGAAATCATACACAAAACTCTAAAAAAGGCGCGCGACTTATTTGTAACTTGGCTACCGTTTGAAAAAAATTATATATAAAATTATACAAAACAATTTTTCGACTAAATACTCTGAAAATACCCAGTCAAAATAAAAAAAAGAAATATTTTCTGGATTACTTAAAATTGCTGGATTCAAAGTGTTTTTATGGATCTCCTGGTTAGGCCTGAAAGCCTAACCACCCAGTTTTTGAGTTATACTTATTTCCCTCTCGTATCCCTTATGTTTTTTTATCATATACATGTTTATATT
>NNCF01126369.1:107001-129449 GCA_002313205.1 Laupala kohalensis | reverse complement strand
TATGCGCGTATAAATGATTTTTTTCCCCAGAACCGTTTTAACAATGTTGATAGAACATACATCATACAGATGTTTCGGGTTGGAAAGACAATCATGATTGGTTCACTTCCCTGTTAGAAACTAGTTAGTACTTTTAATTATACTTGAAAACACTTATTTTATGAATTTGAAAACAACATTTAGCTGGATTGTTTAGAATACGGGAATGAAAAGTCATTACTTTCTGAAGCAAGAAGGATTTGTCTTGTGTAAAGTGACTACCACTTCTCGTGGATACAAATTGTTCATAAATTCAATGGTAGAAGCAATAAGAAGACAGAACGCTGTGACAACTGAGTGTAATACAGTGATGTTCTCAGGCTGTTCTCCGAAGGAGTGTCTCGATGGATCCATTCCATTCTTCGTGCGACAATTGGACGGAGAGGAGGAATAGGAAAAGGCTGCGGAGATATTCCTTAAAACTAAAGTTGGGACAATCGCACGGTGTTTGACAAATCACTGTGTTCTTTGTTTATTGTAATAGTTTTATACCACAACATTATGAATTATAATTATGAAATAACATGATCTAATGAGACACAACTGCGTTCGAATATACAACCACGTTAGTAATTCTCCTCCTCTGATTGGTTCAAACAAAAGTCTTATAACAGTATGTCGTGATGTTATAAATTAATTACAATATGCGAGGGAATGTCTAAAACTAATTACTCAATCGTTAAGGGTTGTTTGTTTATATATTTATTGATTTAATAATACAGAAAACATATCATTGATAATATGTGCAGAGATAGATTATAATAATAATAATAATATACTAAATATAAACAAAATAATACAAAAATTAATATCTATTGATAATATCAATATACAAGGAACAAAGCTGCTCCAAATCCGTTTTCAGTTTTACAGAGTTTTCCTTTCTTTCGCAACGTACATCATTTCTTCCACCTACTCTCTTTTCTATACTGGTTCTTGGTCAAGAAATGTAACCTTATTTAAATTAATAGTATGACCTTTGTTTAGGTTATGTTCCCCTAATGCACAATCGCGGGATAGTTTCTTGAAATCTGATTTTTGTTTACTCATCTCCTTCCAAGCATTTCGGTTGTTTGGCCTTTATTAGTCATGTTACATAACACCTTCTAGATTAGATTATTTTTCTCCTCTTTGTTGATTTTATCTTTAAGTTGGGAGAACAGTTCGTTTCCTACGTTATTCCTATTTTTCAACGCAATATTGACTTCCCCCCCCCTTTTTTTTTATTCGTCTACAAATAGCCTACGAAATAATTTTTGCATGTTGTCTGTGTGTATTATCAATGGATATGTAAAAAAATGTATCTTACTATGAAGAAGAGATTGTAAGGTTCGTACTGCCAATTTATGAAGCAATAACGTGGTATCACTGAACAATGCTTGTAAAGAAACACCAATGGTTTAAGAAGTTACGAATGTTTAAAATGGAAATATGTTGCTGTTATCTGGATGGTGTTAGTTCAAATGATGAGATATTAAGAAATGTTGAGTAATAATTTTCAAAGAAGGTAGATTGACTATTTTGGTGCAAGGTATGTAACACTATTGTAGATAATTGTGAACAATTTTAGTAGTTGACTATAAATCTTGTTGTTTTTTTTAGCCCCAAGGAAAACAATGTATTTGTTCGAAACGTTGGCAGTACAAAAAATTTACATTCATTAAATAAGGTTGATTTTTCCTCGAAAACCTCCTTTGCACATTTCAAATTGGAAAGCAAATCTTCTATTTTTACTTGTGTTCTTATACAATAAATGTTTCAATTGTTTTTTTTAAATTAATTCGTCATATTTTACATTTATTGCACATTATTTCACGACCAGGAGTTACAGCGATACTCCGGAGTTGGGGACCCGGATTTTGTGAAAACGCTGGCTCAGAAGCATATAGCCAATAGATAATACGCACCCTTTTCTTCCGTGTACAATATAAACCCAGAAGACATGTTCTCATGTTTGTATGTGTCCTTGTTAGAAGAAAAAACTTTACTCAGTTACATGTTGAAAGATAGCATAACAAAGTAAACTATTTCACGGGGATTAACCGGTTACTCCGAGCACCTGTTGAATATAGGGGATGTAATGTATCTGCGCATACTCCAATGTTTATTTTCCAGAAAATATTACAATATGGCTGATTATCTCGATTTGCCAATATTTGGGGATAAACAAAGAACAAAGCCAACAAACAAAGACACAAAGTTATATTCGTTCCACACTTTGCTCGATGCAGAAAGAACAGAACAGCGCCACAAGAGTACGAAAATCGTATTGATGACCGGTATTGTTGATGGACCTAAGTTGTCAGCCATTCAAATGTTCTGTCCACATAAACGCAAGGTTCAAGTCTTGTTACTTTATAGACACTACTTTTTTCAATAAATTAGAGATATAAAGTTAAAAGCAAATGCCGCACCTTTTTAATTATCAAAAGTATGAAACTATATTTCTTCAGGAATGCAATACGATATGGTTTAAACCTAAATACACTTTACTTTGTGATACGAAGCGCATATTGCTAAAATTAAATATTTAAAAATACATATTCATGAAACTTTTGTATTCAGAGAACAACAAAAAAACACACAAGTAAAAGAATAGAAGAAGAATATATTGTAAAAGCATAAAGCAGAAAATATTTTAATAATATATTTCTACTACTATACAAAGAATGTTTGATGATTTTAATACTTGAATACTAGGACTGTGAAGAATGTGATGATAAAAGTCGACGTATTTCATCTGTTTTAGCGACTTCAATAGCGTTTTTTCCCTGATTATTTAATAATCTAGTTGAAGCATTCGCTTTCAAAAGGAGACAAATGCAATTCACATGTCCCTTTATTGAAGCATAATGAAGAGCTGTCCAACTACTCCTCCTGTGCTGCAAATCAACGGAAGCCCGTCTCTCCAAGAGCAGCTTCATCACATTCGCATGACCATTCCTAGCAGTATTCGTTAGACATGTAATTCCCTCATTATCTACTCCGTCAACATCTGCTCCCCTATCCAACATGGCTCTAAGGACGTCGACTTTCCCATTTAACGCCAAAAATGTCGCAACATCCCGTCCCTTTTGGGTTCTACAGAATCCAGGTACAGCGTCTTCAAATACATGAATTAAAAGACCGTCATTACATTGCGTTATAGCGATATACATCTGCTCCTCCTTTCGTTCAACATTCCTAAACATAGTTGTAAGCAAAGAGTATTTCTTTTCTTTAGCCACTAAATAAAGTGGAGAATTATCATCTCCTTTGTACTTCTCTGCAGATGCTCCACTTTCCACGAGAAATTTAACCATTTCCCAATGTTTCGACTTTGCAGCTGCAACGAGAGCAGAATTTCCATCCGCATCAACTAAGTCCAAACAAGCATTCTCCTTTTTTAAGTGTTTTACTACATCCACATGACCTTCCTTTGCTGCCAATATAATAGGAATGTCTCCAACCCCATCCCTGGCGTCTACATCCGCCCCGGCCAATATCAGTCGACGGACAACTGTCAAGTGACCTCCTTCAGAGGCACAATGCAGAGCGGTGCGACCACGATTACCAAGAATATCAACTGCAATGTTCCCCAACAGTAAGGTTACAGCAGGATCATGCCCTGCTTTTGCAGCCACATGCAGAGCAGAATCACATTCTTCGTTCCGCTGCTTAACATCGACGTCATCTCTACATAACAAACAATAAATGGCTTCAACATCGCCGTCTTTTGCAGCTCGAAACAATGACACAACGGCCTCCGCATTGACAAGTACCGTCTCAACGACGATAGAATTTGAATCAACTGTTGCTTGATGTGCGAAATGATATTTAACTTTAGGGAGAATAGTGTCCATGGCTCGATTGACAGAGTCTGTTAGTTGAGAAATCTCAGCCTCAACATTGGCTAATCTACCAGAAAGATAATTCTGATCAGTTCTCATTTTTTTAATCTGCCTCTGAGGATCGTCCATTGCTGCCAACACAATCTGAAAAAAAGAAGTACATATTCTGTCAGCGCCGTCAGACAATGTAGTAAAGTTGTGAATGTACTTCTTGACGTTTTTACCACGGGAATGAATGAGTTTAATAGAACATTGAAATACTTTCAAACTTTTTCCCCAATATATATTATACACTTTTAATTTTGTATAGAAATAATCCCAACGTGTCATCAAATATACTATATTCAGAAGTTCGTATAATTTTTTTAAAAAATTTTATTTTTTGTTGTTACTTGTATCGATTCAACACTGATATTATTTTGATAGAACCGTAACATTACAAGGCACCTTTTCATACGATTTATCTTGAATAAGGAATTGACAAAATATATTCATAATTTTTTTACGTCCATTTTGGGTTTGTAAGCAAGAACAGTTCCATACAATCAATTGTCAATATTTATTGAAGAAGGTGCTATAAATGCTGGTTATTAAAATAGACTAAAAGTACTTACATATACAAAATACTTATTTATTATTTCCCATTACCAGAAGATATAAATAATTATTTAATTTTAAAACATAATAACAAATCAATAGATACCGTGAATACATTGAAGACAAATTGCCCCCCCCCCCCCCATAAGAGACAAAAATTTTGTACTTCCTGATCCGCCATTCTGCTAAACAGCAAGACAGTTCTTTTTGCTGATGAAATTCGCGTATATTAACATGTCAAGGCACATCGAGGGATCGTTATCATCTCGTCTGTGCTTCGTAGTAAACCCTGACAACGGTTTATATTATAGAAGTAATAATAATAATAAATTTATTGTCAAAAAACAGTACAGAGTGCGTATGACCACGTGGAGGACAATAAACTAATTTTACTCTCCGGAAGCAAGCAAGGGACCATCCCATCAATTCCGATCAAGGGCCCTAAGGCAGCGGCGGATTCAAAAAAATTCAGCAAAAGTTCATAGATAAGACAAAAAGTTAGCTGCGAGTTATAATACAATTATAATGTCAATATGTTTTAAATTTAACGCAAATATGTATGTAAATTTACATGTACAAGTTATTATCGAACTATAGATTATTCTGAGTATAGTGTTTCAAAATCATAAGAAGTAAAAATTTCGCTTATTTCTTCTCTTTTGTACGTTACACGTGGAGATTATGTGATGTGTGACAACTTTCGGTCAGGTGAACATAGTGACGAGACTCTTTTGCTTAGGTTTTGGGAGAAGATCGTTTTCAGTTGTGGGAGACGAAAGGTTGATATAGTGGTAAACTGTTCTGCGATCATTGGAAAAACAAATAACTACCATTACATAAAAAGATAAAATAAATAGTTCAAGCATTTAAGAGATGTGCACCATATATTTAGTGATACAAAGCACACTAGTTAGGTATGATGGCACTTCGTATACATTTCAACAAATTTCAGTTTCTTATGAAACTTTGACACACAAATCTGTCTTCGTAATCTTATTGTATTTAATATTATTGTATGTACAGAACGTTGAGCTGTTAAATACAGGATTAGATACATAGTTACAGTGAACGGAACATCTTTTCTTTATTCGCCAAAGCGGTTTTCGAAAACACACGCACGCATTCCACTCACTCCCAGGGCGAAGAAGACCTCTGAAGATGACAGCTTAAGCATTCGAAAGGCGCTTTGGCGAATGGATGAATGGATGAATGAATGAATGAATAGCTCCTTGGAGGCTACGGTGTTAGCGTGCTCGCTCGTTAAGTCATCCTGGGTTTAACTTCCGGTATTAGCCAGGAAACATCTTAGCTTTTCGCATCAATGTCCCGGATCTAATAGCTGTGACTCCTGAAAAGCGAACCCTCTTATCGCTACCTATCTCTGCTAGTATCAATAACTCTATTACTAACTACTACTACTAACCCTTGCATGTTGACCACGTTTTTGGTGAACCCACCAACTAGAAATAGCGTCTACCTCCCATCGTTCCACGTAGATACGCTTCAATTGCACTACGATGCATTTCCCATTTTACAAGAAATTCAGCTATGAAGAATTAATGCGTTAATAAATAAATAAATATTTTTCAGTTGACTTTATCATTGTTTCTAATTGAAGGTAAATACTGAATACAACACCATTATCTACTTCTAATATGAAACACAGTGTTTAAGTGCCTATGAAAAGGTGTACAGTTTGTACAGACATGGGAATATTTTTCTGAAATGTGCACTACAGTTTCCGAAGTGCTTCTAAAAATATATGTTTTTCATGTGAATCGATTACAAAATTCATTGTGTCGATTTTTAAATGTTTATGACTAGGTTTAACCAATAGTTCTGAACAGGTGATTATTATGTGAATAAAATTCCGCGTACGGTTCTTCATAATTGTTTAATTGTATGTCGTGTGGGTCACCCCTCGGATTTTATTCGGCAAAATGTTTATTATTCCTTTCTTTTTCATTCTTGGTAAGAAATTATGAAACCTAACATATTTTACATTCTTCCTCAACCATCAGCAATGATAGATGACTAGTTATATGAAATCACGCTATGTAACGTAAATCCTTTTTGGAATGTAATCAAAATTGAAAATCTTAAAGAGTATGTTTTGATTTTTAGTACAATATGTGAATCACTTTTACTATATAAAATACAATGCGAAGACTCACCTAATATATGAGAAATCAGACGAGACAAATCGCGCACCACGTCGCAGTCTGGTGAGAGAATGTCACACTAGGAATTTCTTTACGATGTGGCATCCGTCGTGAAGACCAAACGTAGTGCTATGGTAGCGGAAGGCCTGGTTTAGTGTCTTTTATACATGAGATACTTGAAGAGGTTGCACACTTCAGATTATTATCGTATTGGGTCATGTTGCTGGCGTTTCTTATATAACACTCTTGATATTTGCGCTAACAGAGGTATCGTGAAGTCGGAAAATTCTTATCTCTTTCGTCAGTGGTTGTGAGTTTTTGATGATATTGACTTCTTGCAATTTTGTTAAACCTCTAGTTCTAATATAATGTAACTCTCTATAGCACTCTTCTAGAGGTATGTGTGAACTTGGATGTCATGTAAACTGTGATAAAAATTCTTTTTCTTGGATTAACGAACAACAAATAATGCTAATATAAGATCACTTAATGGTTTATATTTTGCCCAACAGTAACCATTCCAAACTCTCCTATTAATTTATTAAAACTTTGAAATTCGACGAGTAGACTTGAGGCGTGGTTTGATATTACATCCCAGCGCAAGCTACAGATAATAAAAACTTCATCTTTAATGTTTCTTTACATAATCATCTTTCGGCAATGTTACATATAGAATTTGTTGCGGTTGCTCAAATAAAATCGTATCAAAATTTTCTATACAAGAATAAATAGTTCCTCATATTTCTTTATTGAGATAAGTAAGTAGTAATTATAGTCCGAAATATAGTGAAAGATGGCTAACTTTGTGTATCAATTGTCAACAGTACTGTGAATGTGTGTATGCATGTTAACAATTTGTTCCCTTGATAACTCACGATCAAATTCATGCATTGAAACCAAACTTGAGATTTGTCTTTGAATGCCTTGGGAATACAACATTATACTAACAAGAAATTCATTTACAAATATGTATTGTATTGGAATTTTTGTAAACCTTGCAGCATTACACTCCAATACTAATTATAGATAATATTGCACGAGAAAATCGCTCAGCTGAACTCAGGAAATGGAGGGTCCAGTAGTGCTACTAGCTAAATCAATGATAGTTACTTGTATATAACTTCNTTTTTTTTTTTTTTTTTTTTTTTGTGGGGCTTTAAGGCTCGTCATTCAGATGATGCACCTGAGGTCGAAACACTGAGGAAATTTGTACTTTTTCTAAATATGGCGTCTGTATAATGAATGAATTTATTTTATTTACAATTAATAACAAGTTTTAACAGATGCCATTATGATAAATTTTAACCAAAAGAATTTGCTTCATAACATACGAAAGTGTTGGGTTGCCGAGATGACTGTCTGTGGCACTCCCCAAGGTATTTCCAAACTGTAGGAATACCGCTCTATGACATTTGGATAGGGTCAGCTATGAAAGAATGTGAAAAAGGTTAAAGGTCAGCACAGGATGCTTGCAAGGAGAGCTCGACTGGAGACTGCATCATAATTATGAAGGCAGGAAATGAACGGGACTTCCTCATAGGACTTATAATCTGAATTTTAACAACCCCACACAATCTACAGGCCATAATAATGCTTAACTGGAAATTCTCGTGAAGAAAAAACCCGAATTTAAGTAACAACCACTTAGAGATGAACAACTCGAGATTATGGCAGAACCTGTGGAGCAACTTTAAAAAAATAAATCCTAAGTTTTTACACAATTTAGGAAAAGGTTACCTTGCCAACGTATGTACAACAAAGACATAGTTAGAGAAATACTAACACTCAACTCATTTTGTATTATAATACAGAAAGTTTTGACTCGTCGGTTAATTATTAATTCATTTTAACTAAATAGTCCCATTCTTTATTCATTTATCACTTACGAAAATGAGTACATCTTACTAGTTGAATCGTAGACAAAGATAAACGGCAAAGCGACGGCAATTGGCAAGCAGTTGCCAAGCAGTTGCCAAGCTTCCCACTATTAGCCACATACGAATTTTGACAAACGCCGAACGGATGGCGTAACTCTGCAAAATACCAGTGATCTCAATATATATATTTGTGACTATAATAATTCGAACTATTTGCTATTTCGGTTTCTCATACAGTATAGAAGTCTAATTCTTTTGATACATTCCAATATATCAAGTGAAATGAATCAAATGTGTAGATAGCGTTGGGTTCGTCAATCCTCTTTGATAACCCGCTGCATTTGATAACATCCATCTCTCATACATTCTGTTGCATTAACAAATATACTGATTGTAATATACTTAACATTATGATACTAGTCCCCCTAATGAAAGGAGAAAGAAAATGCAAATGGAAAGAGACCAATGACAATGACCTATTCACATTTAAAGCATTTTACGAAAAAAAATTCTTTTGTAAGAACTGTGAAAAAACCAAGTCCTATATTTATTTTAGGTGACTGTGAGGTTTTGAAAGAGTTTTCAATTACAGAGGAAAACATTGTGTCTCTTTCTAGAAAGAGAGAGAATGTTTTCCTCCTACATTTATGATACAATGAGCAAACAAATAGTATATTAAAAAATCAATTTCGGTCTAGTTAGTTGCAATGTAGGTGGTAAAAAAAGTGTTAACAACAGTAATTTTAGAATATAAAAATTAAGAACATTGTAAATGAATGACTAGGACACCTTTTCATATAAAATGAAAATAAATTTATTTATTTATAAAAACATGTTTCATTGAAATACAAGCTGAAATACAAAAGTATGGAAACTAATTATAACATTTTATCTCAATTATCATAAAAGATCAAAATATAAAAAAAAAGTGAATAAAGAACAAAGGATTCTAATCATCAAACACTTGGAAAGGAGAGAATATGTCTTTTATGAACTACAACGGGTGATCTCTATCAATCCACAGCATGCGAGATTAAACAAAGAAATCTTGAGGGGAAAAATCTCAATTAGTTTTATTTTTAACAGTAAATACATACATTTTCTTTAATTATAAACCCAACAATGGTTTATATAAAACACGTCATCCCCATTTCAATTACAATAATGTTGAATAAGACTCAGGTTCCCGTACCTTTTATTCATTCGTTGTATTACAAGTTATATGAGAAATTGCACAATACAATAAATTCACGACAACTCCAGATATTTGATTAAGCATCAAAACATCAAAATAACAAACATGTTTTCAAACAATGATACATAAGAAAAGTCACTATACAAATCCAAGTTGTATTAAAATGATTAAGAATAAAAATTTTACCAATATTTTGAATAAATAAAAGATGAGATAAAATGTCATCGCAAGCACAGAAGTGAAGGTTCTCTCTTCCAGGTGCACAGAAAAGAAAAAGAAACCCTGCTTAGTTGAATGTACTATTATCCAGAGGGAATCATGTTATAATGATATTATAAAAAACAAATAATCAAAACAAGGCAATATATCTAAGTAACAAATATTAATATCAGAGAATAGTATTTATTCAAATAAACAGGAGTTAGTTCTACTTTAAATTTGTAGAAAATAGATTGAGGTTTACACGTACAATTAGAATTCGTGCAAAATTTTTATTATGGTAAGAGAAATCAGACGAGACAATTCACGTCGCACTCTGGTGAGAGAATATCACACTATGAGTTTCCTTTTGTTGTAGCTACAGTTTGCGTTAAGACTAAGCAAAGAGAAATGGTACAGGTAGATCTATCTTTCTGTCTTTTAAACATCGGATACTTGGAAAAGGTTGCAAAGTTCACACTTTTAACAAATGTTCTTTCCAACGTAACACTCGTAATCTTGGTGCAAACAGAGATATCGTGAAATGAGAAAAATCTTATCTGTCTCGTCATTTGTTTTGAGTCTTTCATGACACTGATATCTAGAAATGATGTTGAATCTTCAGTTCTGATTTTATGTAACTCTCTGTAAGTCGTATCTGCAAATTTGAAAGACATGCAAAATCTTATAAAAATTCTTTTTTATTAAATAATAATGTCAACGATACTTAAAGCTAATATTAGAAAACATTACAGTCCATACCTAGNATCTTATAAAAATTCTTTTTTATTAAATAATAATGTCAACGATACTTAAAGCTAATATTAGAAAACATTACAGTCCATACCTAGCCCAACAATAACGATTCTAAACACTTCTATTAATGTATTAAAACATTGAAATTCCGTCGAATAGGTTTGAGGCTTGAGGTTGAATTGCGTCTCACCCCAACGCAATCTACTCACAAATAAAACACATTTAGAATTTGTTCAAAATTTCTCGAATAAGATTCTATCAACACCTTGTATTCATGAAGAAAAAAATACACTGATTTCTTTATTCAGATAAATAATTAGTAATTTTTGTCCAAAAATCAGTGAAATATGGCAACCTTTCTGTTTGGAATGTCTGCTGTGTGTGTGTGTATGGATGTTAAGAATTTTCTTCTCCCGATAAGTCACGATCAAATTGATGCATGGAAACCAAACTTGATATTTGACTTTGAATGCCTTGGGAATATAAGCATATTTCTCGACAGCTCATACAGACTTCATTTTCACACACGGATCCACTTCCATTTTCTCAAAATCAATTTTAGAGGTGCATTTTTTATGTCAATCTATAATGCTATTGCAAAGAGTTTAAGGTAGACGATATTTCATGCAATCTGTACTTGTTCCTGTCGATAGGATGTTCAGTAGTGTACTTAACTATGTAATTATAAATATTTTGAAACCGATTTCTCTTTTAAATATTTTATCATGTTAAATATTTGCAAGATTAACATTTCTATGAAGGTTTTTTAACTTGTAGAGTAATGTATCATATTTAGTGCCATGAATTGTACTTGGAATGTTGAGTGGGATTTTTCTAAAATGTCACTGTCCTCCTTCGTGGCTAATGAGTACATTTTGCCAATTCTTGAACCCCTAGCGGAACCACACTGAAGCAAGAGAACCGTTTTCAATTGTTTAGTGTCTTCACTTGTCTCGCTTTGAAACTGAGCCAAACGCTTCGCGAAAAACGCTGAATGATCGTTTTCGTTTGAAATACCACCAGTTTCTTCTGATTGCTCACTTTATCGGCGAATCTACCATTATCTCGCTTTACGCCTTGGAATTGCTCCTTTTCCAAGGTCTACCCCGAAATTCTATATTTCAGAGCCGTCATTGAGCCGTATTTCGTCGTTTAAACTTCTTGCTGGGAATCCCCAAGGACTGCCTTTCACAGTGTTACCACCATCAACTGCTGAAGAAATACAGCGGTTGATTGTTCGACAGAAGAAATCGAATTTCATCTCCTAACTTCCGAAAAGTATTCGTGGAGGAATGTTTAAAAAAAACTCTCCTATTAATTTACTAAAACATTGAAATTCCGTCGAGTAGACTTGAGGCGTGGTTGGATATTACATCCAAACGCAATCTACTCAAAAATAGAAATTATTATGCTCAATGTTTCTATACATAAAACCATCGTTCTTCGATGTTTCTTAACATTTAGTATTTGTTAAAATTTCTGGAAAGAAGTTCTATGCAAACCTTCAATAGATGAAAAAAATGTTACACATATTTTTTTTGGAGATAAATAAGTAGTAAATATTGTCCGAAAAGTAGTAAAAGATGGGAGACATTCTGTTCGGAATGTCAACAATACTGTGAATGTGTGTCTGTGTGTTGTATGTATGTTAAGAATTATGTTCTCCACTTAAGTCACGAAGCGTTAAAACCAAACTTAAGATTTGACTTTGGGTATATAAGCTTAAATATCGACTGCTCTTAAGACATTTTTACTGTCAAAAAAACTGCGTACGACCACTTGGAAGATAATAAACTAGTTTGCTCTCCGGAAGCAAGAAAAGAGCCATTCCATCAATTCCGATCGAGGGCCCTGAGGTAGAGGCTGATTTACATTTTAGCACTTGCAGATGAGAAGAGAAAGAGTTGGCCAAGTATTACAATATCAAGAGAATACAAACAAATTTATATTGCATAGAAGTGAAAATGTTTCTCATTAGAACGTATTATCTTCAAACTATATATTAATCAGAAAGTAATTTTTATAAATGCTAACTATTGAATAACACTGAATTCGCGATGTAATATAAAATATCGGCCACAAAAACCGGAGAACAACCCGGTTCAGGATGGGGCTCCGCAATTAATGTACACAACCAATGTGCCAAGGTTGCGTACATATAGAATCCTATAAATTCATTGCGATTTTTGGTCTTTTCTCTGACGAATTATAAATTATAATTACTTTAAGTCATTAGCAGATAGAACCTTCTAAATTATCAATCTCTGATAATGAACCGAGTTAGTACATAGGAAGAGAATAAGGTTGTTTACTTCTGGTTCTTTTGTGGGCGTATTTTTTAAAATATTAGACAATTGAAGAGCATTGTCAACAAAACGGAAGCCAGCTTTGGAAGTTTTCTTTACAGAGATGGAATCTTAAAACACTCTCTTTGATCGAGATTTCGTCCTTCTCTTTAAAAAAAACAAAACTTTTTGATCAATAGGAAAGGAGATTAAAAAATCTAGAAATATGATTGATTTAGTGTTGGTGAATAGGCCTGTTTTTTACACTTTTCTAAGCATATTGTATAATCTTTTGTAATGTGAAATTGGTTTCCTGTTTTATCGATCTTCAAAGCTTCTGACGTTGTAATGGTATTCATACGCGTACTCGTGTGTTTGCTTTGTGGACCAGGGGAAGATGTGTAAGGACTTATCTCCTCCTAACGATCCTTGGGTGTTGACTCAAGTAATTGCCACGACTACCATTGACGTGGATTAATGTTAATGTGAATTGCCGATTCTTTTTCTCATTGTCTTCTCTTGTAACGAACGATCCTTCTCCTTGTTATAAATTACTAAGGTAACTATCTCAGTGGGAAGGTGATTTTGCAATACCAATTGTTTGTACTTTTTCTTGAAGTTTGTATTTTTTATTGAAGTGTGCTTGTATATATGAGTGAGTGTCTGTATCTGTTTGTAAGTGAAAATATTTTTCAGTATGTGTGTGAATATACTCACGCCTTTATATTATAAATATTTTCAATATAATTTTTTTCTCACCTCTGGAGGGTCTGGAGGGTTTTACGCGGAGCACACGTCACAATAGTCCGATGTATTTCCTGTGTTTTAGTTTAGAAAGCAGTAGACAACTGCTTTCTAAACTTTAGCTGAGTAGATGCTCTCTCCTCAGCTAAATATACAAGTCTTGTTCTTGGTATGGTGGTACACCTGAACCCTAATACTGTGCAGAATTCAGATATCAACGCTGATTGTAATATTTTTTCAAATGACGAACAATTCCTTTTTGTTTATAAGACGTATTTTGTTAGATTTACAATACCGTTTAATCTAATAGTATACCACTTTGCCAACCCTTTTTTGATATCAAGTTTTTCTCAACAAGGTCAGTACATTATCATGGATACGTAGCATTAGTTCCACAAACACTTCAAATATATCAAAGACTAAAGGAATACATTTTGTATTATTTAGACAATTTATCTCTCAAATCGTAAATATTTCTACTTTTATTTTTGTTTTAATCATTTTTGAAAGTTATCACTTTTTAAAATTTTTCCCTTTTCTAAAATCGATTATCAAATACCATTGTGTGGCATTTATTAAAATTCAAAGTATTACATTCGGATTCTCATTTACATTATTTATTTTGTGCTAACTAATACGTATACCTGGAATTAGTTGAGTTTCCCCTACTTATGAAGTATTAAAATCGTTACAATTTTCTTTGTATACCTCATTACTTTCATACATTCTCTCTCTCATAGCTTCGCTTTTTGTTGTTAGAAAATGAAATATCTTATTTGTAAACATGGTAATGGTAGAAGAAGTTAATTTTTAAGAATCGTGTTTTGGGTGGAAGTAGTTATGTCGGATGACGAAACAGGATTCTTTGATTCTAATTTCGAATTCAGTCTACACGTCGACTGACCAGACAGATTGCAAAAATATTTGAATACAAATTTCATTACTTCGCTAATTCAATCATGTGGCGTTACGTTAGGCGGTCAATCAATCAATCAATCCTCTAGAGTTAAGTAATCGTCGAATCAAAATAATGCGAAGGGTTTTTGGAACTCTCTTTTCGTGTATATTACAAGTGAAACGAAAACCAAAGAATTCCGAGGTCTCAACTGTGACCTTTGGTTATTTTATGAATTCTGCGTAAAGTTTTTCTGCTTCTGCAAGAAATCCGGGTTCCGCTGGGCAAATTGTTAAACAATCCAGAAAAATAAAATTATGCGGATTTTACACGGCTAGAGGGCGTAGAAAATACTTATAATAGCATCTTAAGAGAATTACATACGTTTTAAATATTTTTTCCCCAAAAAACTTAATTTGTCAAAATTTTCCATAATGCATTATATGTACATAAAGTTTACTTTAAAATCAACTAAAAACACAAAAGTTGCAAAAAACCGTTACTTAACGCTGTTCGCCCGAATTTGGGGAATAAACTTTTTTGGGGGAGAGTTTTCGCGCCCAAATGAACGGATTCCAGCAATAAAATATAACTTAGCATTTTTTTTTTAAGATTTGACCCCGTTGTTTTGTAGATTTCCGTTGGGGTAATAGAGTTCGTGGGAATAGAGCATGTGGACATTTTATTCACTCGTATCAACGCGAACTGATCTTCACAATGAAAATGTTGATAGCAAAAGATAGAAAAATTGGGATTAAAAATGTTAATAGTTTCTTTTATTTCAATGAATTGTTTATTTCCAATACTTTTTCACAACTTTTCATTTAAAAAAGGGGTTTTAAGTTCGAAGTGATTCATGACGAATTCCGTATTAAAAGGAAATAGTAATAACGTTTCTGTTTCGCTATTACTTTCTCTCCAGTTCGCGCACTTGTTAAGAAACGAACGTCGCAACCAAAAGTGAATCGCGTAGAAGCAACAGAAGAGAGATGCGCCGTGAAATACGTGTTTCATCAGACGAATATACCTTTAAATGCTTCTTTCGAGATCTGGAACACATTTATTACGAGTGTGGTTAAAAAAATC
Organism: Laupala kohalensis; assembly: GCA_002313205.1. Lineage (NCBI taxonomy): Eukaryota > Metazoa > Arthropoda > Insecta > Orthoptera > Trigonidiidae > Laupala > Laupala kohalensis. The sequence continues at coordinate 113,785 of NNCF01126369.1, read as the reverse complement.
GCTCTACTAAAATGGTCCTAAACTACGGAGTTTGCGATACGTCATATTCAAATCTGCGTTTTCGCTTGCATTTAAACTCCAAGTCAATCGGAATACATATCCAATAAAGTGATTTGAGTGAGGATTTTATCAACGCTATTGCTTGCCATAACTAAACGAACACACACACACAAAAATTACCCATAAATTGCGAATTTAATAATTAAAACGTGTGTAATTTTTTTGTTATTGTAGTATTTATAAACGGGAAATGTAGTTACTGCCATTAAAACATATCTACGTGGAGCGATGGGGGTGGGGGTAGGACGTGGGTGCTAGTGGTTATTTTTAGTTGATGAGTTTACCAACTACTTAGTTGGGAGTAGTTAGTAACAGTTAGGGTTAGTGATACTAGTTATTGATGACACGACCTCCATTCGTGAGTCTAGATCTTTCGAAACGAAATCAGAAACGCCAGCATGCTCCGCAATGAATTAAAATAAATAAAATATCTCCGCTCCAACAGAACAATTTTAACATGATAGAAACGTGATACATTGATTTCCATTTGTTCGATCGAAGAACCACGAATTCGCGTGTGCATCGCTCTCCACCAAAGACTCTTGTGTCACTTGATTCCAACTTCAGTTGGAGGTTGACGACCCTGGGCGGGTAGTGAGGGGGCATTTTGCCTCCAGCCGTCTCCCCCCTCCCTTCCGACCCTCCAGCGACGGCGCGCATTCGCTTTCACTCGCTACAGGAGAGCTGCTTCCTCCATACAACACCTTTTACTTCATACCTGAATACACAGATGACATAATATAATAATAATAATAATAAATTTATTGTCAAAAAACAGTACAATCTGCGTATGACCACGTGGAGGACAACAAACTAATTTACTCTCCGGAAGCAAGCAAGGGACCATCCCATCAATTCCGATCAAGGGCCCTAAGGCAGAGGCGGATTCAAAAAAAATAATTTTTTTTAGCATAAGTTCCTAGATAAGATAAAAAGTTAGCTGCGAGTTATAATACATATATAATGTCAATATGTTTGTAAATTTACATGTACAAGTTATTATCGAAGTATAGATTATTAAAACACGCCCCTAGACAAAGCCTAGAGAACCTGTATAAGAAATCCGCCTCTACCCGAAGGAAAAACAGAAAAACCCGGGCCAGGATGGGGTTTATAATAATAATAATAATAATAATAATAAACAATTCAACTGAGCCAGAAAAAGTTGGGAAATACGAGAACCTAGCAATTGAGATCAAGAATGTATGGAAGTTAGGCAAGAAGGTTGTAATTATCCCCTTAGTGATATCTGTCGAAGTTATTTTATCGAAGAGGTTTCAGAAGAATTTGGAAAAGCTAGGAATGAAGGAGAAGGACAAAAAGCTGTTCCCGTGCACACAAGTCACATTGTCCGAACATTTTTCTATTAATTAATAACTCATCATACAGGCCACGGGATTACATTTCCTCTCTGTATCGAAAAAGCCCAACCCCAATACCATGTATTGGGTGGTGAATGTTTCCAGTTTCTACTGAGAAAGAATCAATAATAATAAATAGTAATGATAACTTGGATCGTACAGAGTGAGTGTGCTTGGTGTAGCCCGTACCTCACTACGACCAGCAGAAAAAGCTGAGATCCTAAACGGAATAAAATAATAATAATTATTATAAATAATTCATTGTCTAAAAAGCGGATGCAAACTGCGTATGACCACGTGTAGAACAATTAACTAAAATTTACTCTCCGGAAGCAAACAAGGGACCATCCCATCAATTCCGATCCAACGTGATCAAAGACATTTCCAGGATGTAATTCTGCCCCTCCCTAGGCAAAATCATGGCATGTGCCCCTCTAAGATAAAAAATAGTTTGATACTAGGTATAATATAACTAGATAAGTAATAAATTTATTTTTATTAGAAAAAAAACACTCAACAAATACATAATATTATGAAATCTTCAGTAAATTATTTTAGAAAATAAATCGTGACTATTAATAATCGTATGAATGAATGAATCTCGGATTCTTTAGTTTTTTCAATAGAGTGCCTCCCCCCCCCACTCGGTGCCCTAAAGATCCTACAGAGCTTGTACATAAAATTCGCCTCTACACGAAGGAAAACCAGAGAAAAACCCGGGTAATGGGGCTACGATTATGATCACAACCGTCAGCATCAAAGTAATTTTATAAAAAATTAAAAATGAATATGTTGTAAAATACTTTTTTTATAATTGCGTTTATGATGTTATATAATGACTACATAAATTTCCATTTCAAAATATATGTGAATTTCACCAGTTTAACACATTTAAAACGAGATTTATTGTGATGATAAAATTGAAAAATTCGCATTTAATCCCCCAATACATTTATTCAATTGATGCGAGAAATCGTGAAGAGGTATAACTTGTTTTAAGGTGGATCTTCTTAAATGTCTCGTTTTGTTCGTTACGAGAGAGGAGCAGCAAAAAAAAAAAAAAAACATTTACTAAAAGACTACACCAACTGGTTTGTTTGTTTGTTTGTTTTTCTCGTTCGTTCTCGTTCGTCGGTCTCTAGTCATATTTCGACAGTTCCAGCAGTTAACGTGCAAGATGGAAACAAACCAACTAAACACTTGGAGATATTCGCTGAGGAATGTTGGAGATAGTGAGTACCATGTTTTTGTTGACCTCGACCATGATAAAAAAAAAAAAAAATACTGAACAACCCTCTAGTGCCCAAGCGTACTGACCTTCTATCTCTGGTGACGCGGGTTCAAACCCCGTCCGATCCAAGCAGAATTCGCGGTGGTGGTCGAAGCGGTGTTAGCTGCAGGGTTCTCCCGTTTCCCCTGCCATTCATTCCACCTCAACATTCAGTCATCATCATTCACCCTCGTGTCATTCATAGATCACCCGCCTCGGCGAGGTGAGACAGAAAGGACATCCGGCACCCTGGTAATTCTCCTGCCACACTCCTGCCATCCTCCATCTCCCACCATCTCTACTAGACCTCTACTAGACCTCTACTAGGGAGAGGGAGTTGAAGTAAGGACATAGATACACTGACTCAACAACCTTCATCTCAAATGTGGAAGTATTTTGGCTAAATTCGTGGTTGCACATAATAAAGAATCTTATTTTACCGAAGAACGTCGCAAATCACTTGTACTTTTTCGGATTATTCCACGAAGAAGACAAACAGCCGATGCGAGGGTCGGAATTCGTTTTCCGTGGGACAAGAAAATCTCGTAATTACAGAAAAGTGTAAAAGCATTTCTTTCCAGAAACGAAAGGAAAATTAATTACAAGTAGTGTGAACCCGAGAGCAAAATGACTTTTCAAGCGATTCTGTGCTTCTCGGACTCCTTCTGTCCGTTGAATCCTCTTCCGACTCTCCATCCTTCTTCTTCTTCTTCTTCTCCTCTTCGCGTTTCTCTCCCTCCCCCCTCCCATTCTTCTATTTTACTCTCGTCTGCTTTCGTCTTTTTCGTCCTTTTCCCTCATTCTCCATCTCCGGCGTAATATCGACTTCCTCTTTTGATTTTCTTCCTTTTCTCTCCTCCATTCCATTCTCTCTCTCTCTCTCTCTCTTCCACACACACATCCTCCACAAAGAGAGAGAGAGAGAGCGAGAAAACACAAGCTGCGGTTCCTTTAATTACGCTTCGCGTCGAAATAAGACACCGTCCCCTCCCCTCCACTCCCCTCCACTGTCGCTCTCTCGGAGACGCAGGAGACCAGCACTTCATGTCAAATCACTAAGATGTAAAATTATTTTCCTTATTTTTATTCTAAATGTTTTAAAACACGGCAATGCGAATAGTAACGAAGAAAAAAAACATAATTTAATTTCTATCAGTTAGTTGCTTAATACAAACAATATTCAGGAGCTCTTTGCTTGACTCGTGTGAAAAGATGGCGGCCGAGCGCAACGGTTTCGCCTTTCGTGCAAAGAGTCCAATATCTTTCTCAGATGTCCTATGGTGATCTATAGATGCAAATGACGTAAAAATTACTATAAATTAAAGTAAACTTGCATCACTTTCGTGATTTTAAAGTTGGTCTTCTTTTGTAAATAAGTCTTTTCACCAATGTATTACACCATCAATAATAATTGTAATTATTTCATTTAGTGGCCGGTGAAGTATGTTTTTTTAACGTTGATATCACAATAAGTACATGTTTCTCTGTTTATGGCGATTTAAGATATTTTGATTGAAATCTTCGTGCGCTAGGAATGTATGGGCGCAGGTGAAAGTACGGGAAGTACACGATCTCGTTTCTGGAATACCGGGAGCAGCTGTTGCACGTGTGCCGGAAACATATATTCCTTCTCTGAATATGTAGGAAGCCGATCGCTCCGTCGACGCTGTTGGCGACCTCATAATCTCATTGCGCTGGACAATAAACACTTTCCTGCGTTTGCGTCGCACCCCCTGCAATCAATGATTGTCACAGTGTTCTGTTCCAATCCTTAAAGTATTTATCGCGAATTCACGATTATTCTGTGTAGAGCGCTTCAAATAAAGCGTACTCTGATCCACACTAGTATGTGAATGCGCAAATTTTTACGAGAAGAAGAAGAATAACAACAAGAAGAACAAGAATAACAACAAGAATAATAATAATAACAAGAAGAAGAATAATAAGAATAACAAGAAAAAAAAAATAATAATAATAAGAAGAAGAAAAATAATAATAAGAATAATAAGAAGAAGAAAAATAATAATAAGAATAACAAGAAGAAGAAGAGGAATAGTAATAAGAAGAGGAGGAATAATAATAAGAAGAGGAGGAATAAGAAGAAGAAGAGGAGGAATAATAAGAAGAGGAGGAATAATAATAAGAGTAATAATAATAAGAGTAATAATAATAAGAGTAATAATAATAAGAGTAATAATAATAAGAGTAATAATAATAAGAGTAATAATAATAAGAGGAAGAAGATTAATAATAATAAGAGGAATAATAAGAGGAATAATAATAATAAGAGGAATAATAAGAGGAATAATAATATTAAGAGGAATAATAAGAGGAATAATAATATTAAGAGGAATAAGAATAATAATAAGAAGAGGAATAAGAATAATAATAAGAAGAGGAATAAGAATAATAATAAGAAGAGTAATAATAAGAAGAAGAGGAATAATACAAAGAAGAAGAGGAATAATAATAAGAATAACAAGAAGAAGAATAATAATAAGANAAGAGGAATAAGAATAATAATAATAATATGAGGAATAAGAATAATAATAATAGGAATAATATGAAGAAGAAGAATAACAAGGACAATAACAAGAATAATAATAAGAATAACAAGAAGAATAACAAGAAGAAGAATAACAAGAAGAAGAATAACAAGAAGAAGAATAACAAGAAGAAGAATAACAAGAAGAAGAATAACAAGAAGAAGAATAACAACAAGAAGCCAACAGTAACTGCACTCTTTCACTTTGCACACCCACTTCCCTAACTGTGCATGTAGCCATTGCACGACTTCTGACTTCTTCTTCTTGTTGTTCTTGTTGTTATTCTTCTTATTTCCTTTTAGTTCTTCTTCCTCACTTTTCTCAAATGCCGTGGTTCTCTTCTAGTCCTCATCCGTCATCCAGAGATCTATTGCTAATAGTCCAGCAATGGCTAACCGATAATCTCTACGTTATTTTATATCTTTCGAAGAAACTAATTTTCTACTAATTTTTATCGTTTATTATTTTTCACATTATATTTGATTAAAAAGCAACTAGTAGAAAAAATTTAAAAAATATATTTACTTGATATCAATGCTGTATTATCAGGTGTGAAGTAAGATCCACATCTTTGATAAGGAGCAAATAACAAGAGTTTTCTTAAATCAATTGAATAAATGTATGTGACTAAAAAGTATATACAGTTTTGTAATAATATGAAAACATCTTACCTGATATACGAAAAATTGGTGCATTTCCTGTTTGTAAATTTATATTTCTGTGGCTATTATTTGAAAATTTACGAAATTCACTCAGCGGTTCGAATTTAAAACGAACGATTTAGTAGTGGCCTGTGTGACCCGATATAGTGGGTGACCGCTGTACCAGTCTGTTCGTCCGTTTTCCATTTCTTGTTTCATATTTGTCCATCGTAACTAAAAATATAAAAGGTTGGGTATTTACTTGCGAATTATTCGTGATTACGTTCCCATTGATGAGAGAGAAAACATGTTATCTTTCTCCTTGCTACTTGTACTCTCGCGATAGCTTCCTGGTAGTGAAATGGTTTATTCCACCCATTTCTTCAGATATTAGAAACTACAGATCGATATTATTATATATCGACAAGAGTGAGTGTTTGAGTGGAAAGTGCGTGGGTTCGAATTATGACGAAATACAAGTCCCCCCCCCCACACACACACACACGCCTGAACTGAAGGGCAAGAAAAAGATGCCCTCAATGCCCTTAATTGAGTGAACCAAGGAATATAGATTCAGCTTCATATTCAGTTACTGTAAGCACCAATGGGAAGTTTTCGCATAGCGTACCTGCGAGCTAGCGTATTATCTATAGTAAAAGTCAACATACTTTGCTTCCAGAAATGTAACTTAAGAAGGAAAAAAAATTGAACGGAAAAGCAATGTCTTTATTAGTTTATTGTATATCAGTCGCAGTAAATTACTTTATTGCCCTCATTGTGGTCACACGCAGATAGTAACAACTCTCTCGAATAAATTATTTATATATTTATTTACTGTCAGTCTAACTGCCTGGATGCTGGTATAGAACCTGGACTCAATGTAGCCTACGTTTTTACTTTGCCGTC
>NNCF01126369.1:93861-106936 GCA_002313205.1 Laupala kohalensis | reverse complement strand
CGAGGTTGGTAATCAATTAACTTTTGCTCTCGTGGCGCTGTACTGCTCCTTCCGCATCGAGCAAAGTGTGGAACGAAAACTTTGTGTCTTAGTTTGTTGCGTTATCAAATTGTATTTCTTTACAGCAAATGGTCGCTTTTGTAACCACTATTAATATTTATTTGGTTATTACTCAAATTCTTTGTGACTACGCTTTCCTTGAAATTTTCGCGAGTGAGTTTCAAAGATTTGTTTCGCAGACGTTGGCAATTTGTTTAATAGATCCATATTGAATAATTTTAGGCAAAGCATCAAAGTGACTTTGAGTATACCTTGTGTTCGAGTCGTTCCAATCTGGCGTTCGCTTTTTGCGTAGCGTACCTGGGAGCTATCGTATACTCTATCCACATGCAAGTTACTTCTGCGCATGCTCAGTAGTTAGTAGTACACCAACGCTCCTAGCGTAGTACGTTACAACGCCTCTGATAGCGTGTGATGTTAGTGCTATGCTAGTGAGCAAAGTCATGGCGGATTCTGGTCCGGATTTGAGGTTATGTTGCGTGTATGTGCTGTATGTGAGTTACGTGGAAGCGTCTGCTTTGTTTTTGTTTAGTACGGTATGGAGAAAGGGATTTGATTTCTAGCATTACACACCTCTATCTGTTTGTTCGTCATCACTTCTTTCATCTTCTCCATTTGAATTGACTGCACCGAAGACATGAACCTTGTGGAACTCCGTGTCCTTACACCGTGTGTGCGAAGACTGTCATTAGTTTCAATGATTCGGAGAATTAAAGAGAGATGACGGAATGCAATCTTCAGGATGGATCTTCGTCTCCTGCAACACCCACAAATCGATTCATGAAAAGAGAATACAAACGAGTCACTACGAGAAAATCTTCCTCCAGTTTTAAATTAACAATCGTTCGAATTGTCATTGTGTTATCACGCATTATTACGTAGGAAGTGTCTTAAAAATTTAATCGAATAATTAATTAAATGTTTAATACCTAATAGATATACCGAAGGATACAGAATTCCTATTACACAGTTAGTATTACATAGGAATTCTGAATCAATCTGTATATAGAATAATAAATGGGTTCATACGTGGAAGTTTTAAATTTGTATAAACACTGTTAATTTTATTATTTTAAGAATGAGAAAGTGTTTTTCTCCGGTTTTTCCTTGGGTAGAGGCGGAGTTTTTAAAAACAGACTCGCTAGGGTCTTGCGATTTATTCACAATACTTTCCGAACGATTTATAGCTTGATAATAACGCGTACTTGTGAAATAACTTTTGTGTGTTCCATTAAATACAAATTTATTGGTATGTTATTAATATTATAACATGTACCGAACCATTTTTATCGTTAGGAGTGTGCTGAAATGTTAAATCCTTAGCCTCTGCCTTAGGAATTGCCCTTGATCGGAATTGATGGAATACATCCCTCGCTTGCTTCCGGAGAGTAAATTAGTTTATTGTCCTCCACGTGGTCATACGCTGCTTTCTTTGACAATATTTATTATTTTAATTCATTCCAAATGTATATGTCCAAAATGTTTTCCATATCCTTGAGAACTTGAATTTTCTTGGTGGGATTGTGAGACATTTTTGTTGTTGTAAGAAGGTAGTCGAATGCGAAAGGTCTGAGGAGATTCCTCCTCCGAGGTCTCTGTCAGCGCAGAGGAGGGAGGCGTCGTCATCCACGCGAACAGTCTTCAAGGGCACATGCAATCTTTTTAGTTGCTTCTGCGAATGCTCAGAAATTATTGGTATACACTAACGCATCTCTCATTTTCATTGGAGTATTTGTAAATGGGAGGTAATGTAGCTTAGTGCTATTGAGGCTTATCTACATGGAGCGATAGGAGGTAGGAGGGTAGAGGGTATTCTTTGTTTACCAACGACTTGGTCCAAGTGGAGATGTTAGTAGTTGGTAATAGTTGAGAGATATTGATACTAGGACTAGTAGGCGGTGGATAGACGAAGGAGGGTTCTGCCTTAGGGCCCTTGATCGGAATTGATAGGATGGTCCCTTTCTCCCTTCCGGAGAGTAAATTAGTTTATTGTCCTTCACGTGGTCAGACGCTGCTTTCTTTGACAATATTTATTATTTTAATTCATTCCAAATGTATATGTCCAAAATGTTTTCCATATCCTTGAGAACTTGAATTTTCTTGGTGGGATTGTGAGACATTTTTGTTGTTGTAAGAAGGTAGTCGAATGCGAAAGGTCTGAGGAGATTCCTCCTCCGAGGTCTCTGTCAGCGCAGAGGAGGGAGGCGTCGTCATCCACGCGAACAGTCTTCAAGGGCACATGCAATCTTTTTAGTTGCTTCTGCGAATGCTCAGAAATTATTGGTATACACTAACGCATCTCTCATTTTCATTGGAGTATTTGTAAATGGGAGGTAATGTAGCTTAGTGCTATTGAGGCTTATCTACATGGAGCGATAGGAGGTAGGAGGGTAGAGGGTATTCTTTGTTTACCAACGACTTGGTCCAAGTGGAGATGTTAGTAGTTGGTAATAGTTGAGAGATATTGATACTAGGACTAGTAGGCGGTGGATAGACGAAGGAGGGTTCTGCCTTAGGGCCCTTGATCGGAATTGATAGGATGGTCCCTTTCTCCCTTCCGGAGAGTAAATTAGTTTATTGTCCTTCACGTGGTCAGACGCAGTCTGTACAGTTTTTTGACAATAAATTTATTTATTTATATAAGGACTGGGACATTGAAGTGAAAAGCTACAACAACATTTTTTTTGGCCCCACCGGGAATTGAACCAAGAGTGACTGAATGACAAGCAAACATGCTAACACCTTAGCCGCCAGCGCCTCTTTTTTGCGTATGACGTTAGTGGAACGTATGATGTTCGAGAGAGCTCGTGGCGGATGGATTTGAGGTTATGTTTACATGTGAGAGAGTTCCGTGTTGGTCCTTTGTCCTGTGATGGTGAACACGTGACGTCCTTTGTACTCGCAGATCATGTTATGTGTGTCGAAGTACGAGTAGTTTGGTTTTGGTTTTTACAATTTTCAGTTTACCATTTGTGTCAGAGGAACGCTACACGCCAAATGTCTCGATGTCTCCATCACGCGGATTCTCTACTGATACCACACGCAGCGTACGAAGCGTACACATTATGCAAAAGCTCTCCAATGACTGATTCATTGTAATACGCAATTTCGCTTAAACCCAAATAATAATAATAATAATAATAATAATAGTTTATTTTGGTTGGCTGAGCGATATAGTGGTTATCGAAGTTACATCTGTTTAACAAAAAACTTACACGTACTAATGTTACTTGTATACAATATTTGATTGATTCTTTTTAGATAACAAACATTTGGTAGAAAATAAAAAAAATTTATTTAGATTTTTTAAATCACTAATTATAGAATAGTAATGTATGTTATGTTGGTAATTCATTTCGGTCTTGCTAAGGAATAAGCATATATACTGTATATGGATATTTGTAGTAATTCAGGAAAACCTTATTACCAAAATGAAAAAAACTTACCGGTGTGATGACCCATTAAAATGATGTCGAAATGATCTTTCCCGAAGATAACACCCAAACACACACTCTCAAACAATAATATATAAAAGGATAGAAGGACACATACCTGTATGATAGGAATCATCAGTGATAAAAATGCGTTGTCTCGCGCTTTGCAAGCAACGAACTCTCTTGGTGGGATCGTTAATTACACTGCTGTCTGATTGACAGTAGCGTAGAATTTCTGCATGAAAGAAATAAAACAAGTATCAGAAGAGAATTATCTTTTCTTTCTTCTCCAATGTACTTCGAATCGAAACTTGCTAACGAGAGGGGGGTTTCATTCTGATAGAGGTACACGTTACATTACGACGGAGTCGGTGATGTTAGTCTAGGTGTCATACAACGCTAAGTTTCACGGGGTATGTTTTATAGAGCACTTTAAATCTGAAAGATTGTCACTGCAGTCTTCACACAGCGCTGAACTCACTGAGGGTGAGGGCACAACAAACAAATGTTGTTTCCTCACATTTCCCGGAGACAGCAACCAAATATTCTCTTAGCGATATGGGGGACTACCGTTACGTAATTCTTGTAAGGGGGAGGGGCCAGTGTCGTTGCATGTGCTTTAGGGGAGGTATTTTATTTACGTTATTTATGGGTAGCCTCTGTTGAAAATGTATATTCATTATTTTCACTGCATTCTTCCTCATGCGCGAAATAGTTTCTCCTGTATAATAGTTCATACTTAATGTTTAGAGTCAAACGAAACACTGTCTTAAAAATGAAACTATAACTGGCCTTCGTTAACCATAGCATGTGAGCACATTTTTGTACAGTTTTATAGTTATGCAGCTTATCAATAGCTCGTAATGCAACCAAAGAATGTAATACTAGAAATAGAAAATCAGTCTAAGTTTGTTTGCTTTTACTTAGCCAGAAGAGATTATTGACGTGAATAATATGGTAGACTCTTCTTTCATATTTACCATTAACGATGTGTATGAGGACTTCGGAAGAATGATAATACATAAAATTAAATCATTTGTACCCCTTATGATTTTCACCTACACGTTGACGGCATGAGAGCCGCCTGTGGTCTCTTATCCCCTGAAGGGGATGTGACCCAGGGTCGGGTGGAGGTCGCGTAAGGACTCGTGAGTCGAGGCGTGTGGTGCGTTGGGCAGCGCGCCTCCGGCGAGAGCAGAGGGTCCCGGGTTCGAGTCCCGGTCCGTCGCAATGTTCACCTGACCGTTGACAATGCTAACAATAAATGATAATCTCTAACCTATCTTTTTTTTTTTTCATTTCCTTCGCATTGCTCCTCGTTCGACTCAAAGGTTCGAAAAGGAATGAAAGACAAGTAACATGTTTTACGTAGACATTTTGCCCATCATGGCGGATAAGAGTCGGGAGAGGGGTGTTTATTTGCCTTTTTACATTTTCATTTTTTGTTTTTGTTTGGTGGCGAGGTTCATGCCATTAGACCAGCTCTTCCTTCCACGCAACCGTTGGACCTGGCAAAGGGAATTGGGAAGGAGAGATGTTGGGTATAGAAATAAAATGTCTAAAGCCCCCCCCCGCTGCATTGGACCTCAACTCTCAACAGATAAAGGTGTACTTTGACATGTTAAACAATTTAATAAATTTGGTTACTATTTAATATTGAATTATTGATTTTCTATTTTACTTAAAATATAAACTTATAAAATTTTGGGTTGTATAACCAAGATTTTCAAATGGAATCGCTCCACAGACCCCTCCTCTGTTAGCCCACTGGCAGCAGCACATGTTTCAATGCTCGTAAGTACAATACTGAGTGCGATTTGCTTCAAGCGCTTTTACGCGAGAACCGGAATTTTATAATTTTTCTACGACATTTATGCAATAACAAAATGGCGGATCTAGACCGTAATGAAGGGGGGGGGCGAGCGAGCATGGGAACATTTTTGTTTAAGAATTAAGGTTTTAAAATGCAAATTTTATAAATATTACCTTTAAATGAAATACATCAAATAAATAATTAATAATCTGGTATTATTAACAATAGTAATTATTTATTAAAGTTATTAATAGGATATTAATTTTTTTGAGTCTGGTATTATTGATTTTCTTAATATAGAATTTTATTATTAATCTGGTATTATTAATAACAATAAAAATGATATTATTAGTAACAATAACAATTATAAGTGATAACAATTATTAAGCGGGTAACACTTTTGTGTGTATGCCATTTATCAACTTGAATTTTATCTGTTAAGAGTTCAGGTCAGTCCGTTACTGCGTGATAATCTTTATGACGAAGCTGATGTTCGCGCGCGCACATACTGTTAGCGTGTAGCGCTTTGTAGCGTGTCTCCAGAGGAGAGACGGTCTGCGTGTAAGGTGCAGGTCGCCCGGGTCGTCCGGGTCGCCCTTCGAATCTCCGTTGCGTCGGCAAAGGTTCTCTCCCTCCGCCTCCGTCGCCTCCTACCGTGCGCCGCGAGAACCAAGGTCTCAACAGCATCATGTCCCCTGCGACGAGCACCACACGCGCCACAGCCAAAGCCGTCGCCGTCGCCAACGTCCCCAGCAACAATGTCGCTTCCAGAAACAACATGGCCGTCTCCATGAGCGCGGCGGTGCCGAACACGATCGCGCTGCCTAAGCGCGCCACCAGGCGCGCCACCAGTCCCGAGCAAGGGCGGGCTCTGTCTGCAACGGCGGAGACAAGGAGATTCTCATTCTCTGTGTAGGCACTCAGTAAATTCTCTCTTACTCTTAGTGAACCTCAGCTAAACAGAAACAATATTAAATATAAATTTACTGTTAAAAAAAGCAGTTACAAACTGCGTATGGTCACGTGTAGTACAAAAAAAACTAATTTACTTTCCGGAACCAAGAAAAGAACCATCCCATCAATTCAGTCAAAACTTGAAGTTCTTAACTCTATCCACTTCCAATCTTCGCCCGGGTTTTTCTCCGGTTTTCTTCCGGAAAGTAGCGGGTTTCCCATACTCCGGAATGTCATTAATACTTTTGTTATTATTAACATCGAATTTCGATTCATTTTAGTTTATTATTCCCCACTTGGTTTGAAACTCTTTTTTTTCTTTACGATAAGGATTATTATTATCTCTTATAGTTATACAAAATAGTTCTTATCTCTTGAGTTGATGAATGAGGGAGAGTCAGTCATTCAGGATATGACACAGATGATGTCTTAGGAGAGAAGACGGGATTCAACATTGGTTGCATTTAAATTGTTTACTAAATAGAAACGCGAAACTATATACAATAAACTATTATCGTTTGCTGTACACTGGAGCACTTTTATCCCAACTAATATTGTCATGAAATGGTTCGTATAATCAAGGATTTGAAAAAAAAAAACTTGTAGGCATGAGTGAAGAAAATTACATGCTTTACTAAGGTATGTAATTTTCTTCACTAATTGTCTGTAAGTTATTTTTGCATATAATTTATTGTTAACTGGAAAACATGTGTGTTAACTTTCCGTCAGGTGAAAAGGTTTCAGAGTTCATGGTCTGTGTGGAAATGAAGTAGAGTTGTAGAAGCCGAACGATTGGTTTACTGTGATAACTTTCCGTCGGGTGAAAATGGCGATGAACCGGAAATCGAACCCGGGACTTCTCCTTCTTTCGCAGGGGTGTTAACCACTTCACCACCCATTCGCCTTCCACAACTATGAAACCATTTCAAACCCAGACTTACCTCGTGCATGGGGATGGGATATGTCTCAGGTCTTCCGGGGTTTACGTCTGGGTGGAAATGTTGTACAGTTGAGGTAGGGGAACGGGTGATGCAGTGGTTAACACCCCTGCGAAAGATGCACTGGTCCAGGATTCGATTCCCGGTTCGTCGGCGTTTTCACCTGACGGAAAGTTATCAAAATGTGTATACGTTGTATATGTGCACATAAAACTTCGATGATCATTATTTCAGAGATACCGCTAGCCTTTAATTCATCGAATAAGATAGATTCATTCTCCAGCGCTGGATAGTATGGGAATGGCAACATCGACATTGTCACCATTGCCTTTATCAGTGACGTAACTACCGCCGGTTCGGCCGATGCAATTGCGTGGGACCCCCCAGACGCAATTTTTAAAGATAAAACAAATTATTTTCACGATTGTTAATTACCTCCCTCATGAAATTTGTTAGAGGTACCCTTTGGTGTCGTTTCATATAATGTTTCTAAAGAACGTCGTTGTGTCATTTATGAATTTGGCATCGTATTCCGACGAAACATGAGTTTAAACCCAATATAGAGAAAACTTTCCTTGTACAGTTGTTTCCCAAACACTATTTATAATATTCATTCTGACCCCCAGGTACTACAATTGAACTAATCCTTCCTTATAAATTTATCTTAAAAAATTATACAAGTTACTATATAAATATAGTTTGTCATTTAAAATAAAAGCAACATTGTCGATATTCTTTTTTCAAAGTTTTAATCGTTGAACTTTCTTTGGTCCTGCCACCACTGTAAAATGATCCATTCAAACTCTGTACAATTAATAATATTTTTGAAAGTAAAGTGAAGTAAAGCGGACGCACATTGCTTTATTTGTAAAAATTCCTAAATTCTTAATAGAAAGCTCGTCGAAAACGTCTTAGCTTGGGGTCCCCGATGTCAGGCCCCGAGCTGAGTCTGGCATTACTTCCACTTACTTGTGATAGGCTCCTTCCTTTCTCTTTCCTGACCTCCCTTGGTCAGCTCTTGTTCTTTTCGATCCCGACGCTATTAGGGCTAGGGTATCTTTAATTTCCCTCTTGATATATTGTAATTCAGGAGGGTTTTTAGTGGGTATGGTTGAGTTGTTCGTCGATTCCCTCACACGGGGAGAGTCTTGTTGGCGTAACTGCATTTTCCCTACCCGTACTGAATTTTAGGGCTCTAATGACCTCGATGTCGCCGAGCCGTAAAGCCCCATAAAAACATATTATGTGTATCTAGTTTTCCTAGCTCGTAGGAATAGACGCCTGCTGATATGCCACTGTCTTTATCATCGTCCTCATTTGTCTGGATGCGGGGCTCTTCAAAATTCCACTCGCGTCTCTGGATATTGCGGCTGGAAGCACGTTCCGCATCCATTCTGCTCTCGATCCACTTTTTTTAAGCACGTAGGGCGCGAGAGAGAACAAAAAATCAAAGTTTCTCACCGACAGGAGCTCGAGGATATTCTGGGACCACGTAGAGCGGATGAAAGGATGGTGTGAGTGCGTATGGGTGAAAGCGCATTTGAATCTCAGAATAATATACACTATACTCAGAATAATCTATAGTTCGATAATAATTCTTCCATGTAAAATAAATTTTTGTGTTAAATTACAAACATATTGACATTATAAATGTATTATAACTCGCAGCTAACATTTTTTCTTATCTAGGAACTTGTGCAAAAAAACATTTGAATCCGCCTCTGCCTTAGGGCCCTTGATCGGAATTGATGGGATGGTCCCTTGCTTGCTTCCGGATAGTAAATTAGTTTATTGTCCTCCACGTGGTCATACGCAGTTTGTACTGTTTTTTGACAATAAATTTATTATTATTATTATCAGAGTAAACGCAACTCGTCTCATTCCCCTTCAACAGACTCGTAACCAAATATTTTTTTGGGTGGGGGGGGGCGAGGTTTAGTCACACTGGGACAGAGTGAGGTAAAAACGGGAAACAAATAGATGGTGAACTTTATCTTTGGAGTATTTGAGCGCAACATATGTGCAGTTAAGAAGTTGGGGATGAGCAAACCGCTCTTCCCTGAAAACGTTAATATTGCCAAAATTGGCCAAATTTCTTTTTGGTCATCAAAAGTTCAATTTTACACCCGATGCGTGAGAGTTTTCTTATCACCGCAAATTTCACAGAAGAGAATGATTATGATTTTGCCAATTAGAGTAGCAAGATGATATGGACAATACTTCAGAATAAATTAAGTACCATTTCAAAACTTTTGTGAGTTTTAATAATAAACGACACCGATTCTCGACCTTTCTTATAAGTAAAATGATTTTCCTACTTTCTCCGATATTTGAGGAAAACACGAAAATGGGAACTCGCAAAAGGCTCAAAATTACGTTTGCACAGATATAATTGACAGTTTTCAACGACAGCTATTTTTCTCCCTCTCTCAGGTCCCACTGTCCCACTGTTTAAGTGTGTGAAATGAGGGACGTATGTTCTCGTGTACACAATACGATAATGTGAAGTTTAAGAAAAAATCTTCGCCCAAGTATCTATAAAATACACACACACGGAATGAAATGCTTAGAAAATTAGTACACAATAAGCGAAAATTATAATACACCTAAGAAATTAAAAAATTAAATTAGGACCATATGTGTGTATATTCACATACGTACAGAAACACATTTTCACTTACAAGCAGATACAGACACACTCTAATACGTACAAGCACGCTTCAATAAACACACATATATACCATTACTCCCACTAGAACCTTAATGTAAAAATAATTGCTATAATATAATTAAAAGAAATTAATAACTATAAAAATAACACCAAAACACGATTGTTGTGAACAAATTGGTAGTAATAATTCAATTGGGAATAAGTTTGTTCGGGAAAAGAGCTGAGATATTGGTATGAATTGGAACAATTTGATTCACGTATTTTCTATGAACGGTGAAATGCTCCACGGAGAAAATATTTTATGACCTAAGCAATAAATGAAACACTGAGAAGGCGAGAGATTGGTGTGAAAAGTGGATAAGGAAAACGTCCGTAGGGAAGGGGAGTTCTCTTCTGTGGAGTGGGGGAGATGACATTCGCCTTTTCTGGGGCTGATTTAGCTCTTTGTTGCTATACTCTCAACGCGAGTGAGGTTATGTATGCGACTGTGCTTATAGCGTGCATAGTTTGAGTTAAACCACTTTGAGATTTGGACATTGTTTATGTTGTAGGAGAAGAATTTGATGCAAAGCATTACATCTTACCTGTGTTCCCATAAGAATTAGCGATGTAAATATCTGTTATACTTTCTTCGGGGGTCATTCTTCTCTGATTCTTCTTGTCAATCGTCGTCTGTTTCCTCGTTCACTTTTTCTTCTTCACTTGATCCTCGTCGAATCTTCTATTTTTTTACTTTTTTTTAGTTTGGTTTATTTTCTCCAAGGAGACTAGAAGTGATCCTGTTATTTTTCTCCCATGTTGGCAAAATGCAATGAATCCGTGAAATGTATCAGCGAGCAGCGCTGTTTTTTTGTTCCCATTGTTGTTCCCGGGTCAAGATCACTCCGCGAACTTTTTTCCTGGTAGCGGCAGCCGCCAAGTGAAGCGATGTGGTATGCATGTTAAGGCATTACAGTAAGTTGTTTTTTTTTAGTGTCTTCCTTTTTCCTCGGCGGAGTTTATAAAAAACACGTTAATTTTCGTAGCCCCAATTTATTTTAAATAGACGCCATTAAGTCTCGAATGCAGGAAGTGGTGGAGGTGACCTGGGCAAAGGAAAGGTGCGTCGGCGTGTCGTCATTTGAGATCGAGAAAGTTAATAGTCCACCGTGTAGATTGCAGAAGATGTGGATTTCGTTGACGCGAATATACATTCAGAGAAACTCAGGTAATTCTAAATTATGAATCACTAAACTATTTTATTTGATCTTTCCTACGGGCAATTCAAACATTTTTACTAGTCCCGTGAGTTTCCAATTACCAAGTTCAACGGATGTTGTATTTACCCCCATTAAATACAGAGTAGGGCTTCAATTAGTAAGTTAAGTTTTATTATCAAAATGTAGAATTTTTCCTTTACAATTTTAGTGTAGGGTTTAAGAAAAGTTTAAATAGTAGTTCGTGTGTGACTTGTATTGCGAACAATTCGATTTCGCCATATACTTAATTCAATTTGCCGTTATATGGATTCCGAAAAACAATAGTAATAAAAATAATATATTATTTGTAAAATATTTAGTTGTGTATGCCAAGAGAGTCTGGGGGTCATCTGAGTTGAACTTCTTTGCTTTATATTTTTTGCCACTTTTTGGTATACAATAGTGCAGTAGCATACATAGGTGGAGGTGGAAGGGAGACCCCAAAAATCATATAGATACGTAAAATTTGAATTTCAATATAATTTTTAAATGAGGAAAATTAATTGTTTCAGAGTATATTTTGAAGTACTACGCAAAATTCAATTTTTGTAAAGTAAAAAAATGCATTCAATATGTAGTTATATTCATGCAAAAGACACGTTTAGCGGGGGCGCGGCTCCAAAACCACATCCTCCCCGGAAGGGTCTCATTACTAGCAAATGTGGATTCAGCACTACAATAGAGGTCACTTCATTTGTATATAGAATGCGTGACAAGTGTAAATGTTTCTTTATGTTTATTTCCATGATTTGTATTTTCTAACATATTAACATTTTTGTTCTTATATTTGTCTCGAACGCAATTCTTCTTCACCATTTGATGGACGATGGTTCGTGATATCACAACATCATCGACCGGATGAAAACCGTCTCCGACCGGGGCTTGAACCTCGCACCGTTTGCACAGGTCACATTATTGATAAAGTTTCGGTTAATTTTTAGTTAATTGTTAGTTGCACGATCCTAAATGCTATTTTTTGTTGTTGTTGTTGAAATACGAACAATCGGTTTTTAGAACACATGCAAAACATTTTTTATGCATTCCTAAGTATTAGCATGGCATAATAATTTGATTCTTACGTTCAAACACCGACATGGAAGAAATCACTGCTAACAGAGTTTGTTTTTTCCAGAGTGTTAACCGGTTTGTGATGAACGTTGATGACTAAAAAAGTAAAAGTTTGTTAAAACATCGTCGCTTCCTTGTGTTTTATCAATGTAGCGTCTCAAGTGACGTCAGAACACGTGACCTTCTGAAGCCGCGCACCATTTACCGTCTACGCGGTGTTCGCTTTGCAACAGTCTCTCTATGAGAGAGACCCCCTTATGTGCACGCGATTCTTTTACCACTGCGGCATTCACTCGAAGACGTGTTTCTTTGCTTCAAGAGAAAATTTAACCTGAAACACTATCATCATTAGTTTATTAGTTTATTAATCGCAATAAATTACCTTGTTGTCTTCATCGTGGTCATAGGCAGTTTTTAACAGCTCTGTTGCCAATAAATCATTAATTAATTAATTTTTTATCAATGTAACTGGCTTTGAGTGGGTCGATACAGGGCTTGTGTTCATTGTACCCAACGCTTTTACTTCACCGTGGAGAATAAGAATAATGATATCTGTACCTCGCGATATGTTGGCAAGACATTCGAACTTGAATCGTTTGCCAACCTCTGACTCCAATTCAATTCACTGCTCTTGTGGCGCTGTTCTGTTCTCACTGCATCGAGCATGAAGAAGGAATACTTTGTGTCTTTGTTTGTTATATTATTAACTTGAATTTTTTTACAGCAAACAGTCGTTTTTTGTGACCACTATTAATATTTAGTTGGATATAACTTAAAGTCGTAAAAATTGTCAATCGGTGTTAGGCAGCCATATTGGCAAAGTTACATGACTTGGAGTATAGCGACTCTTCCCTTAACGGACTCTCCTCAGTAGTAGACATTTTTGCATTTCCCCTCCC
>NNCF01126369.1:77682-91787 GCA_002313205.1 Laupala kohalensis | reverse complement strand
TTAATATTTTGGTTATATATATATATATATATATATATATATATATATATATATATATATATATATATATATATACACATACATACATACATACCCCACAGCCTTATCGGTTGTCCGGAGGGGCAAACGGTAAGAGAGTTATCTGTCTCTCTCTCGCACATCGTCTTGGGTGCGGGAACTCTATTCCTCTCGCTGACTGCTGACTGCTGCGCAAAGTCCCCCTCCAAGCGGATGTGCGAGCAAGAGGGCGACATCTCTCAGCGTCTTCTGTCTCATGTTATCAAAAGGACAATGTGCAGCAGATTTATGTTTAACTCTACGATTAGAATCATAGTTACATAAAATATGTAACGCTCTGGGGAGAGAGGGATTGATAACGTTACGTTAAGGGGGATGTACACGGGGCTAGTGAACGCCGCTTTTCAACACGGCTTCGTGACGCCGCACAGTTAGAGTGTATTGAGACGAAAACTGGCAAAAAGACTTCTATCCCGTGAATGTAATGGACTATGGCGAATTATCGTTTATATGTAAACACACAAATTTCATGTTAAGTTAAATGTTTTTTTGATTCGAGAGGTTATGTATCAAATCTATATAAACAATTTAAAAGAAGCTCTATATAAATTTTCTGAACGTGAATAATGGACATAACGTTTGTTTATATATTTAAAAATTATTTTTGCCCGTAAATCACCATATTTACTGGATAAAATACTTTTGATCAGGTTTCGCCTCGATACTCCACTGTGCGGAGACACGAAGAGGCGTTGAAAAGCGGCGTTCACTAGCCCGGTGTACGGTATGTAGGGTGCGGGTGGTAACCACCTTCGTGTTCAGTAATGTTTTAAAGGACCGTTTTTTACCTTAAAGAGGTAGGGCTAACATTGCGTAGTGATTGAGAAAGGGGGTGTGTGTGTGTGAAAAAATGGTGTGTTTTTGTTGTACGGTCCCTCACTGCACGTGGTATTTGCCATGCCAGTGGCATAATCTGCGAGGCAATGTGAAGTATAATTATCCTATTATCCATATTTAAATTACTTTGTATGAGTAAAATTGTATGAATTAAAGTAACCAGGAGCGACACTCTAATTTCTAACATAAAATATATATTCTTGAGGAAAATATGAAATTAACTGTGACCTCGCAAGACTCCATTGGTAAGCAGCAAGACCTATTATTACCATCATATTTGAATGTCCTTGATGTTGATGGCAATGGCGGACAGATTTCAGAAATCAAAATCATGAACAAGAGAGACTACAAAAAGTTACATCTTTATTTAATTTAATGTCGCGTGGCGAGGTTGGGACCATTTCGTCCACCTAACCGAGTATTGGGAAGGAGAAACGATGTGTTGCCAGGGAACTTATGGCACCGAACCGACGTCGCTCTGGAGGAAACCCCAGCTGAAAACCTCATCTAGTTCGGCGGAGCAGGGTTCGAACTCACGATCTACCGCTCAACGGTATGAAGGTAGCGAAGACATCGCTCTCGGTCCTTAAATGGCTGATATTTGTGTTTGATGAACTTAAATCCTTTTGTGTCCAGGACAATGTAAAATCAGAAAACGATATGTGTCGCATAGGTGGCTATCACATTTATTCGGAAATTATTTATTTCTCGAGTATGAAGAAATATTTTTGTACCGTTGATCGGAACGGTAGAAAAGAAAAGTGCAACACAGTATGTTAAATAGAGAATACTATTACCGATTATTTTCTAATTAAATGAAAACGCTCCGGGTACATTATTTAGTACTTGGCCATTGCGTGTACAAATTGCGAAATGAACTCTCTATTCAAAACACAGTATTCCTTTACGAATACTTTATCGTGCGCATTTCTCAACAACTTCATCTCGAACGTCTTTTCGATTGCTGCAGAGAACTCGCGAACTCGATGTATTAAAAGTCTCATTCCACAACACAACAGTGGGTCCAATGCACCGTTCATCACCACAAAAAATACAAATTACAATATACAAGCTACATTTACTGTATTTGGACAATATTTGATACTCCGTAACCTTCCTTCGGAATTTAACAAACCTTTAGAATTATTGGCACCCATTTCGTTTTCATAAACATCTTGATGGACCAAAAATAGAATGACACAATGGTGTGAAATACGTCCGCTCTCCCACCTACCTTCGCCCACACACGATCCCATCAGAGCGACTCGGAACGGAGTTCGACAAAATGTCGCCCGACGAATGGGTCGTATTTATTTATTTGCATCTCACCAACAAATTTATAATATTTCAAGCTGGAAAAAATAAATAGTACTTTTCTTAATTTAAAAAAGTATTTGTAATATTAGCTATTATAATAAAATATCTTAACATTGTAATGTAGGACGGGGTAATTTCGAACTCAATTTCTGTTTTCGCTCACTGAACATGTGACGACAAATATTAGTTCTGACAGCATCATTTTATAACAAAGTTGTGCCCCCCACCCCCCGAAACGTTGAATAAAACCCCCAAGTCATGTGACTTCGCCGAATACTATGCAATATGGCTGCCTAACAAGTATTGCCAACTTCTACGAATTCAAGTTGTATCCAAATAAATATTTATAGTTGTCACTGAAGCGACTATTTGTTGTAAAGAAATTTACAACAAACTAAGACACAAAGTAATATTCGTTCCACACTTTGCTCGATTCACAAAGAACAGAACAGCGCCACAAGAGCAAGTGAATTGAATTAATGGCCCATATTGGCAATGGATTTACGTTCAAAGAAATTCGAATTTCTTGCCAACGTAACGCGAGGTACCCTTATCATTACTCTTATGGACGATGGCGAAGTAAAAGGATTGGCTATGCTGTGCACAAGCGCTGTACCAACATCAAGCCAATAAATACAGAAATAAATAAATATTTTTGTGTCAAGAGAGCTTCTGTTACAAACTGCGTATGACCACATTGAGGACAACAAAGTAATTTACTGCGACTAATATACAAAATAAACTAATAAACACAGTGGTTAGTTTCCATTCACGATTTTTTCTTTCTGAAGTTAAATTTTCTCTTAGAGGCAAAGTAAGATTCCTTCGAAGTGAGAGGCCGCAAGCTGCTTTAAGTTGTGCGCTTCCACCACCATCTCAGAGAGAAAGCTCCGGCGCTTCTCTCGACACCCACCAGGTCGTGACCCNATACTCGCGTGGTGTATTATTGGAGGGGAGAGAGATGGTGGTGGTGGTGGTGGGGCGTGTGAATTGACGAATCGAAGCCCAGAAGCACGAGAAAGTGGCCTTCCAGTTGGGCGATGGAATTTGGAAAGGGCCGACCATTCCAATCATGCGGAAGGAATACTCAATTTCGAATTTTCTCATTTATTTGGGTTATTTAAATGTTAATTTTCCACGATTTCATCAAAAGGAAATATCGATCTTCGAGAATACTTCTCAACTGTCTCTATTTATGGTAATACATTTCATTTTCTTTGGTACAGCTGTATTTCTCACATACATCGAAATATAATTGACAGTGATGCAAATGCACATTTTAACTGTTGATGATAAAAAATACTTTGTAGCTAAAAAAATTCCTTTTCCACATCAATACACATTGCATCAGTGAAAAAACCTTTATGAGAAGCTTCTGGTTCTTGATTTATTTTTTCGAAACGTGAAACCCGGATCTAATTCGTTCAGTGCAGTGGCTCTGTGGAAGTTCTCTCTCCGTGCACCTATAGTTTGTAACGCAATGCTGTATCATTATTAAAGATGAGATGCAAAATTAATTTTGAATATTTCTCTCCTGAAATTGTGAACCTAGTTATGAAGCGAATGTGATTTTTCTTTACGAAATTCATTAGTTCTATTTGAGGAATATTTATGTACAAACATTTTCTGGAAGATGTATTGTAATTTTAGTTGATGTGTAGTTTTTAAGACAATGAATTGAAATTGATGAGATTCTTTAAATTATTTTTTTATTTACTTCGAAGGAAAGAGATGTGTAAGGCATGTTTTCGTGACTTCTCGGATTCTGTTGACACAAAATTAAGTAGCACCGACAAAGACTAATGTATCATTTTGATTTCACTTACTGGAAGAAGATTTACCCTAGAGAATTTTATGGGAGTTAATCGATTTAAATATTTTATTATCATTACCGGGGTTTTACTGCTACCTAACATCTAGGTCATGTAAATATTCACGCGATAAGAAAGTACAGACAATAGTTAATTAATATAATAAATTAAAAATCATGTAATTTTAAAATCCAAACCGTGATACTCAACAAGGTAATAAGGCTTGACACTGATGGCCTACATTTGAAGTTGAAACAGTGTTTTTAAGTACTGCAATTTCTATTCGTGTTTCTCCCATTCTCGGTAAAAATTGTAAATACAGCCTTGATGTGAAGCATTAAAATAGTTTTCCCTCATATCATAATTCTACCGTGGTCTCTATACTCATATCTTATGAGAGAATAATAAATCACTATGAAATGTGTGATTTCTGCTATGGATCCCATCCTGGCCCACGTTTTTCTCCGGTTTTCCTTCGGGTAGAGGCGGATATTTTTGTAAGGATTCGCTAGGCTCTTGCCTAGAGACGGCATCAATTGAAATAATTATTAGCGAATTTAGTGTTTTTTAATAGTTACGAATTAACAACAATACTTTCCTAATTATTTATAGCTTGATAACAATACGTACTTGTGAAATTACTTTTCTGTGTTTTATTAAATACAATATTTGTTGCTATTATGTTAATACTATAACAGGTGTTGAACTATTTTTGTTTATCGTTAGGAGTAAGTTGAAACGTTAAATTCGCCTCTGCCTTAGAAACCTTGATCGGAATTGATGGGATGGTCCCTTGCTTGCTTCCGGTGAGTAAATTAGTTTATTGTCCTCCACGTGGTCATAAGCAGTTTGTAACTTAAAGTTTATTATTATTTATTTATTTATGTTTGCATGAATCAATGCAACTAATTTTATTTTTTTGTTGTTGTTTCAGGTGCGTGTTGGAGTTAATTTTGAAACAATAACAGATCGTAAATTGTGAGTAAGGATTTTAAAAGAAATTAGAAGTTGTTTCAGGTTGCAATAGTGTACTAATGATAGCACTCATTTTGCATCAATATGTAGTTTAATCGAAAAAATATTTCTGTCAGACACACAGATTTTTATTTATTGTTTTCGTTGAAAATTCGGACCATAAAAAGTAATTTTTATCTGAGAATGTTTTCGCTTTGTTATGTTGTATTGTAATTGTTTATTTGCGATTTAAATAAATTTTAATTGGTACAATAAAGAGAGAGAATTAATTCGTGCCCCTTGAAGATTTCTGATTATTTCAATGAACTAAGTCTACCAAACAATTTCGCCACCAATAGGTATGTAAATATTATATATGTGTATACAGATTGTTATCCAGCCCTTTTTTTAATGGCTCAAGAGTTTCTTAATTCATTAGACAATTTAACTGTTAAGTTATATGCATCATTATTGTATGGTGCAACAGCAAATTATGTATTTTACCACTCTCATAAGGACCGGGTTGTTCTCCGGTTTTTCGTATGGTAGTGACGGATTTCCCTTTGGCGGAAATGACATTAATACTTTTGTTTCATTAATCTCGAATTATTACTGCACAAATATCTTCGATTCGTTTTGGAATAATAAATTTATAACAGTACGTATTTATTAAATAATTCCT
Source organism: Laupala kohalensis (assembly GCA_002313205.1). Lineage (NCBI taxonomy): Eukaryota > Metazoa > Arthropoda > Insecta > Orthoptera > Trigonidiidae > Laupala > Laupala kohalensis. Next base: position 86,108 of record NNCF01126369.1, on the reverse strand, counting down.
CTTATAAATATTAACTCTCCTTGGTCACTCCCCTTGGATCCTTGATCGGAATTGATGGGATGGTCCCTTGCTTGTTTCCGGAGAGTAACTTAGTTCATGAACCTCCTCGTGGTCATACGCAGTTTGTAACTGGTTTTTCTTTTACTATAAAGTTTATTTATCCACAAGTGTACTTATATATTCATATCATTTATTGCTCTTTTGATCGTGGAGGGTAGGGTGTCTGGAACAGCGCAGTCATTCGGGGTCCGCGAGGGACGCGGCGCCTCCCGTGGCATGCGCGTCAGTTGGGGTCATCGAGGGGCATCCCCTGAGCGCTGGCGCTGTGGCCTTGCGGGTGGGTGGGGGGAAGAGACCTCACGTTGGGTAATTTGGCTTCAGGCGACGACTCTTGCGCACACGCGAACACTGAACCCTTTTGCCTACATTCTGAAGAATCTTTAGGATGGGTTGAGAAATGACTACGGGCGCGCAGTTACCTAGTCAAGGGATCGGGGAATAACCGTTCGAAACCTAGGTGATAAATCCATACGGGACTATTTCTACAATATGGCGGATTTGTATTGCCATTGCCATTTTGCCATTCAATGGAATCTTTATCGTTACAACAACAAACTCAAAGAGATAAAATCAATTTGACCCTTTCTTCCATTGTAGTACATTTGTAAATGGAAAATGTAGCGTGCTATTGAAACTTATCTACATGGTGGGTGTAAGGGAATTGTTAGTAGGTGGACCGATTAGCTGCGTTTACCAACACTTGGTTAATAGAAATTATTAGTATTAGTTAGAGTTATTGATGCTAGAAGGAGGGTTCGCTTTTCAGTAGTCACAGTTATTTGAACTGGGACATTGATGTGAAAAGCTACAAATTTTTCTAACCCCACCTGGAATTGAACCCGGGATGACTCGGTGAAGAGCAAGAACGCTGCCACCTGAGCCACCAGAGGAGCAAGATTTCACCCCCCCCCCTGGCAATCGAGTGACAGGAATTTATTTCTAAGGAAAAATCGAAGAGAAAAAGTAATGCTGTAGCACGTCCTATGATGGCGAGAAACTCGAGAAACGTTTAATTTCCTCTATATCAATTTCTCTAGAGAAACCTCAATTGTGCGAAAACCTAAAGTATCAATTCTTCACATGTTACTCCATCTCTGAGCACGATTAGCATTCCTTTGCATCTTCTACAGAAACAAGGACGCCCGAGGCATTTTCTCTCAGCGCAGCGTAGAGCCTTGCCGTGCGCTCGACGTAGCACACAGGTCGCGACACGCGTGTGCGGAAACATCATACGTGTGACGTCATCAACATGAGACCATACGCAACTTCTCTATACACGGGACATCTTTCAATAATAATAATAATAATAATAATAATAAACTTTATTGTCAAAAAACCAGTTACAAACTGCGTATGACCACGTGGAGGATAATAAACTAATTTCCTCTCCGGAAGCAAGCAAGGGGCGTATTCCATCAATTCCGATCAAGGGCTCTAAGGTCTGAGGCGGATTTAACATTTGAACATACTCCTAACAATAAAAAAAATAGTTCGACGCAAGTTATAGTATTAACAAATACCAACAAATATTGTATTTAGTAAAACACAGAAAAGTCATTTCACAAGTACGTATTATTATCAAGCTATAAATCATTCGGAAAGTATTGTTGATAATTCGTAACTGTTAAATAACACTAAATTCGCTAATAATTATTTCAATAGATGCCGTCCCTAGTCAAGAGCCTAGCGAGTCTTTACAAAAAAAATCCGTCTCTACCAGAAGGAAAACCGAAAACAAAACCCGATCCAGGATGGGGCTACAGAATTAATGTACACAACCAAAGTGCCAGGGTTGAGTAAATATACAACTAAATTTATATGAATAATAAGACATAATACAAGCATGCAAGAAAATAGTTTTGAAATTCTTATCATATATATTTTGAATGTACTACAACTAAAGGAGTCCATAAAATAATTATTTAGACATCGTAATAATAAAGATTATCAAGTATTCGGGCAGCGTCAATGGCTTGAGAACAAAGACACTAAAGTGTCATCCCAAAATATTTTCTTCGTATCATAACTAGATAAATCTTTCATCGTAAAATAATAAATTTATTGTCAAAAAAGCAGTACAAACTGCGTACGACCACGTGGAGGACAATAAACTAATGCCCTAAGGCAGAGGCGGATTCAAATATTTCAGCAAAAGTTCCTAGATAAGATAAAAAGTTAGCTGCGAGTTATAATACATATATAATGTCAATATGTGTGTAATTTAACACAAAAAAATTTACACGTACAAATTATTATCAAACTAGATTATTCTGCATATAGTGTTTAAAATAAATAAAGTGTTTAAATTAAAGCAACACTTATCTCTCCAAAAATATGACCCAACTCCATACAACACAAGAGGCGGACAAGAATTGCCAAAAGCAAAAAATGCAATTTCAGAGATGTGCCTAATAATACAAATATATTTGCTGGAACAGTATTATCTGATACTGTTTCCCTCGACACAGGCTCGTTTCTTGTATCAAAAGTATTAACATTTACGTCATCTTCCCAAATTCGTTTGAAAAACTTTTCAACTGGTGTAGATTCCCTAGTTTCTCCCTCTATATTCAAACTATTCGGTAAATCACACAGAAAATTGTCTGTTTCTGCAGGTGAAGTGACGGCGGGTTCCAAACCAAGAAAATCATCTTCACGATTTACCTGCCCATTCAGAATTTCGTTGTCTTGAACCCTCGTAGATCGAGTCTCACTCTGTAGTTCCATATTTCTTAATAGGCTACAGCCCTTATAAGAAGGAATTTCATGTCTTACATTATAAATACTTCGAAAAATCGCGTAACTTTCCTGTAGTCGTATTGTTACTTATCTACGCCTAAGTAATTTATCGGTTTCATGTATAATTATTTTCCGTGTAATTAACCAATCGTAAGAGTGGAAGACACGCGAGTGTAAAAGTCGCAAGTGTTGTATTCTTCATTGAAGGATGTTTGTGTTGGCAACACCGCGACGATCGATCGATCTATTCGCTTGAAAGTCGACCTCCAGGTGCTGGACTATTAAGATGTTTATTAGGGTTGTTGGCTTTCCTTTGCTCCTGCGCTCATTGGAATTCATTTACACCACCATTCCATAGGTTCTGTACTACAGTACTTTTATCCAGTCATTCAATTCACGTTTTGCAAGACTTTTCGCAAGACGTGGCTACGTGGCCCTAGCACTGCACAACGCATAATATACAGCAATAGTTTAATAGTTAATATGATTTTAATAGCTATATATGTGTAAAAGTTTAGGATTATTAAAAATAATTGATGACAACACGAATTAGTTGAATAACATTTCGTTTATAACCTATTGAAAGGATGATTTGTCGTCTTCTGTTGAGATTGTAACAAGCAGTGATATATTTGTTCTCTTTAAGCTAATACCACTTGTCGTGATTTTGTGTTGGAGCGCAGAAATATTATATTAAGCACTAACTTTGGACCCTTTGATAGGAATTGATGGGAGACAATTTCAATAAAAGTATTTTTTAAGGATGGAAACGTCTCGTCTATTTTTAAATGAATCCATGAAAAGTCCATTAATGGATTTTTATTCCTGATTCATCTTTTCCAATAAACTCTGCAATGTAAGGTTTTCAACATATCTTGAAGCTGTATCCCACTGTAGATCTATCTTTAACATGAAATGAATTTTTTTTCTGACGATGGGAGGGGGAGCACATTAGCTTGAATCACTTCCAATAAAATCCACGCAGCCTTCAACAAAATTCAAAGAAGTTCTCAGAACAGAGCATCGATCTTTTAACAAAATACGCACCAGAAGACCGATAGCGGCAGACGCACTTTATTGGACGTTTATTGCAGTGCCCCATTTCAATTGCAGCCAGCGACCGCGGCGCCTCTGGCGGCGGCCTTGATAAATATTAATGGCGCCCGCGTCCCGGATGCGCGAGCCGACTGCAGCGCCGCGGAACCGGTTGCGACGGTTGGAGGAAACGCGGACTGCTTCGACAGCGGAAGTGGAGGTGCTCGTAAGACCCGTTCTTCGTGACCCGTTCAGAATGTCGGAGGGTTCTGAAGAGAAAAGCGGTGCATTGTTATATTGGCGTTGAGATACAAATATCCAAAGTAATTGTAAGGGCGTCCAATCAACATAGTTTTGAGAGATTTTTTACATGATCATCCCACATAATCATTCTGGAGCAATATTTAACGTAATAATAGTGTCTATAGTAAGAATTAAGTAAAATATTCTAGTTCCGCATGCGATATGCGGCAAACAGCCTACATTATTTTATTGTTTTAACACTGAAACCATTTTCATTCCTGAGTCATATTTTCCCAGATGATTCACAAAGATATGACCTATAAAAATTAATTTGAAAATTTTCAAAGCTGAGCATTTTGAGAAATTAAAAATCAAACGTTAGATTTTAAACATGTTAATTTCATTTCTTCTTGATCCATGTCAACAATAGAATATCGTTGTAGAGATCATTAAATAACCTGTAAAATGACACCTCTGTCAGTTCTCTGTCTCAGTTAGGAGAGCATCCAGAGCAATTCAAACGTTGCGTGTTTTGTTTAAACTTTACATTGTTGTAACTTCCAAACGGGTAAAAGTATTACAACAATACTCGGTACTTTTCTTAACCGATATGATGACTACCGCCCTACAAAATTTTATCAACATCTGAGATGGTGATGTTTAGACCCTGTGTTGATTTGACATGGAATGACCCGTAACAAGTGTGCAAGGACGTTCTTGGCGATGGGTCATTCATATTTCCAAAACATAAAATATTTGTAAAGGAAGGAAAGTTTTGATGAAGTCATATACCCTCCACAACTAGGAAACGGAGTCAAATTATTTTTCTACAATAATCAACAACACGCAAATAATTTTAATCCAAAATATTAAAAATAGAAATCATAAAATATGAGTGTTAATTATGTTTAATTACTAATAATAATGTGTACTCAAAATCTTCGTACGTAATCTCTATAACCCTCTGTCCCAACACGTCTCTGTGATAAAACAAGAGTTCGTGTTAATCTACATACGAATAAACTACACTCCGTCAGCATTCACTCTGTACTAGGATTTCTCGGGCTCACTTAATGGCAACGTCGCAGTGCTTTGTCGCATACCAGAGCGGTGCCAGATTGTGAAATGAGTTAATACGGACGGAGTATATGGCAAGGTGATATTATGCTGAATTTTTTTCCCTTCGCCACCCCTAAAAGTGGCAATATTTTGCTCTTCCCTAGTCACGAATCCAAAATCTTCAACATCTGACTTTTTTCCTTCTGAGGTATCATGAATCGGAAATATAGAATTACTTTTCTAATAATAATATTAAAAAATTATTTATTGTCGAAAAACAGTACAAACTGCGTCTGACCACGTGGAGGACAATAAACTAATTTACTCTCCGAAAGCAAGCAAGGGACGTATTCCATCAAATCCGATCAAGGGNCATCAATTCCGATCAAGGGCCCTAAGGCAGAGGCGGATTCAAAAATTTCAGCAAAAGTTCCTAGATAAGATAAAAAGTTAGCTGCGAGTTATAATACATATATAATGTCAATATGTTTGTAATTTAACGCAAATATGTTTGTAAATTTACATGTACAAGTTATTATCGAATTATAGATTATTCTGAGTATAGTGTTTAAAAATCATAAGAGTTGAAAAAACACTAAATTCACGATTTATTGTTACAAAAAACACGCCCCTAGACAAAGCCTAGAGAACCTGTATAAGAAATCCGCCTCTACCCGAAGCAAAACCGGAGAAAAACTCGGGCCAGGATGGGTTTTAGAAAACTGATTTTGGACATTACCCTACAATACAGAGAGATCCTTAATTCATGGCACAAACCGTAAGGGTCGGTACAAGACACTAACAATAATTCATTACACAGGAATGTGTGTGCACAAGAGACACGCTGTGGCGCGAACATATGGTCGTGCGCGTGATATATCTGGCATCTTTGAATGTTTGTAAATGCGCCAATCGCCGTCAAGCACATGGGTATCACTGTTGGTGGACTTCGCAATTGTGAACAGTTATTGAAAAAACATTGCACTTGTCAATAAACACTTATTTCTCTTTCCTTTCATCTCCTATTTCTTGTGTTACTTGCCCTGAACAGATCTTCGAAATGTTCGAGCTGAGTGCTTCAACGCGAGCTCTTCCTTCAACTTCCGTTTCCTCTCGTTTGTGGTCTTCACAGCGATTCAATTTGTCTTTCGAGAGAGAAGTAAATACTCGGCTCTTCGCAATCGTCGACTTTTAGTTTACCATCCAGTCGTTGGAGCAAGTCAAGAATCATTATGACTCGGGAGCAGTAAAGTATCCGACAACAATTTTAAAAAGATCTCATCGCTAAGGTTATCTCTATTGTCTGTTCTCTTCGCTTAAGATGTCCCAACTTTCGGTCGGGTAAAAATGGCGACCAGTCTGGAACCGAACCTGGAACTCCTGTTTCGATTGAAGAAGTTTCGACCACTACACCACAAGTTCGCATTTTAGGTTTCAGGACACAGGTCTTCCGGGGTTAGGCCAGGGTGGAAATAGTGTACAGTTGTGGACGTCGAACGGGTGGTGTAGTGGTTAACACTCCTGCGATCAATACAGAAGTCCCGGGTTCGATTCTCGGCTCATCGCCATTTTCCCCTGAACGAAAGTTTCATATAATCCTCGGGTTTTCTTCTTCCTTATGGGATTGTTAAGTCTTTCGCCCGCTTGGGAAGGGGAACAGAGTTTCTTATCATCATCCTCCTCCTCCAGTTGGTCATTTATGCGATTTTTACTTCATTTCCTTGTCGTTGAATGTGGAATTTTGCTAAAGTGCGAACTTGTTGAAACAGAATGCAACGCCGCGTCGACAAATGGAAGGTTCAGTGAGTGAGGATCTCCGTAGCGTCCTCGTCAACTCCACCGATCACATGTGTTTTCTCATTTGTGTTAAACAAATCTAAGGAGTCGTCAATTCATGACGTAACGCAAAAAATGACACCACCCTCCTCTTCCCCTGCCTCTCACTCCGCGTAAAAAAAAAGTGTTTCATGTTTTTGGGAAAAATGTTATATTTTTTAGTTGGACTTTCGGGCTCGCCAACATCAAGCCCGAGCCCATGCAAGTAGGGAAAAATGCAGTTTCGCACCATAGAGAAGAGCCGTAGTGACTCTTCCCCGTGTGTGCGACTCGCCGAATATCTCGACCATACCCACTAAAAAACCCTTCTGAAATCAACAAATATCTAAATAGAAAGATGAAAGAAAAGAAGACAAAACAGAATACCAATACATTATATCACAAAAAAGGGAAACAATATCTGAATATTATATTTTCTAATTACAGAAACAAAGGATGAAAGGAAAATCGACAGGAAAATGAAAAAGGAATGCAAATTTTAAACCCTCCCGAGAAGTTGTCAGNGGTACACGTGTAATAAATTAGCGAATTTTTTTTTTTTGTAACGATCATTATACCAAACAAAAATAGTCGAATGGAAATATATATTCTGTCATTCGCAAGTTGTGATTGTTCATCACGTAAAATATTAGTACCATAATAGGGAGTAAATAATTTACTTCGCTTCGAAGCCTGTTTTTTTCTAAAAATATTATTCCTCTTCGAGACGCAGTTTCTGTGTGCTCTTATCGCGAATTAGTAGATGATTGCCTCGAATCAAAACCACTAATCACAGCCCCTCGCAATCTGAACGCTAATAGTCAACATTGTAATCATTTCTCCTTAAATGCAGACGAATTAACTTTGACTTAATGAGTCACTATGACTTATGTAACCTGGCAAGTGAATTTATCATAACATCGTTCTGTTATTATGAAATACGATATTCTGACTGGCGAATGACTCATATTCCTCTTCAGATAATCTCTACTCTCCAGATTCCATCGAGTGTATATTTGTAGACTTGTAGTAGTAGATCAGTTTTGTCAATATTTCACGAATAATTGGAATGAGATTGACATCGAACCTATCGCCATTTTAATAATAAACGCACTCATTAGTGTCACATCTGCGTTAAATAGCAGTGTCTTCGTCCGATGATTATTTCTCAAACTGGTTGTCGCTCGTCCTTCGCCGATTAATCATTTGCTGCGGAGGGGAATTGAGATCGAGGAACGGGCGGCTTTCACCACGTCCTCGGAGGCATTTGAGGATAATTGGAGCGGTTTGAGGACGTAGGAATAGGTTCAGGTTTCTTGTGATCGCGTCATCACACACCGAACACTTCGGTCGAGGAAATCTCCTTCTTCACGAGTCGCTCTCGTCTAAGCTTTGGTCAATTTGTTCTCGTCGTATCTTTGAAGGGTTTGAAAAATATTTCTTTACATCTCGGAAAGCAGCCGACGAAACATATA
>NNCF01126369.1:53578-71606 GCA_002313205.1 Laupala kohalensis | reverse complement strand
GTCCCTTGCTTGTTTCCGGAGAGTAAATTAGTTTATTGTTCTCCACGCGGTCATACGCAGTTTGTACTGTTTTTGACAATAAATTTATTATTAAATTTATTATTAATGAATTAGCATTATGTTTACATCCCTCACAAGGTGATTGTAAGATGACGTCACCTACAAAATAATTCAACTGTCCTGGCTTCACTGCCATCTATAGTCCAAGTCGTGTAACTTTGCAACCGAAAATATGCAATATGGCTGCCTAACACGAATTGCCAACTTGTACGAATTCGAAAAAAATATAAATAGTAGGCTCAAAAGCGACTATTTTATATAAAGAAACACAAGTTAATAACACGACAAACTATGACACGAGGTAATATTCACTCCACACTTTGCTCGATGCAGAAAGAACAGAACAGCGCGACAAGAGCACACAAATCGTATTTGTGTCAGAGGTTGGAGATGGATTGAAGTTCAAATGTCTTACCAACAGAATGCGAGGTACACTTATTATTACTCTTATGGACGATGGCGAAGTAGAAGCGTTGGCTACATTGAGTACAGGATCTATACCAACATCAAGGCACCTTCACTGAAAATACATAAACACATTCATAATGTATCGTCAAGACAGCTGTTGCCTTTGACCACGTTGGGGACAAGAAAGTAATGAACTGCAACTAACATTCAATAAACTAATTAACACAGTGCGTTTTTGTTCACGTTTTGTCCGTTAATTTAAATGTTCTCGAAGCAAAGAAACATCACTTTGAATATAGGTAAAAATCATAGGCGATGTTGTTGAAACATGGGCAGGCGATGTAGTAGAAGTATGGAGTGCCGAGCGGGCTGCGAGCAAGTTGTGCAAAGGGTTTCCATACACCTGGAAAGCAACGCCGCATTCCGTTGTTTGAGCGAGAACTATGCTGCAAGGGTGAGCAGCCACGTGCCAAGCACCGCTAACCCTTGCCCTCGAGGCCACCACAGAGGAGCTTTGGTGCGCAAAGGCAGTGAAAAGGGATGAAGGAACTCCCCTCACACTTTCCACCTATCGAGTTGATTCTACGAGAAGCCAACAGACACAAGCGCCCGACGATGTAGAATTGTTACGGTTCCACTACCACAGGATTTGAGACATACAAATTGTCCTGGTTTATTGATTTTTGTGTCTGTTGAAATGAGCGTCCTCTCTCACTGAAAGACTATTTCGTAGGCATAGTTTCTCGTGTAAATGTAGATTGAATCAGAGACAATACGCTAGTTTCTTATGGCACCTCTTGGAGTAACTAGTGGTCTTGAGTTGTCTTGCAGTTTATTGTTTACTTTTATATAATTTCTATTCAATTAGGTGGTTTAGTCTGTTGTATTGTTGGAATATATCGTTATATAGTTGTTAGGGAAATATGAGAGTGAAAAAGATTTTTTGGAACAATTTATCAACATCTACCAGCGACGTCCGAATTTTTTGGAACCCGGGACGCAAATAATACTCAAATATAAGGAGAGAAACGTAGTTACGATGAACTTTTAGAATATTCTTAAGAAAAACTCCCGAACGCGAACAATGATTTTCTCGTTGCAGGAATACGAACGCTCAGAAGAGATTGAAAAAGGTTCGAGATTCACAAGAGACGGGGAGCTCAGGGATATCGACGATTAATACTCGTGATAATCCATCGCTGATGCGGCAATCGTGCTCTGATACATGTTTCAAATCGCAAACCGAAATCGCGGCATGTGTGTAGCCAACTTAACGGAAAGAGTTTTGATATGATGTGTGCAGCGAACAGTAACAAGTATTTCATACTCCACTGAAGTCTGGTTCCCAAGTCACAGACGGAGTGTACTTGATATATGTACAATGCACATTTTTCGTGATGTCACTACCGAGCGTTTTGGCAGAGTGTGATGTGATAAACGATTCAGATTCTCATAGTTCTTTCGGGGAAAAGAATCTTTATTTGAGTTAAATTAACGCAATACGTGTTTAGAAAACAATGTACCCGAAACGTCTGTTTTAATTGAATTGTATCTATTATGTAGCTAAGATTTGGACAGGGAAACAAGATACAAAATGTCTTGAAGGCTCTGAAAAGTCTTTAAAACAATTTAGATATTCAAAATTTATTATTATTATTTTATTTTTTTTCAATTTTCAAAAACGATTCACTGACAGCGGTGAGCTCGTGATAGCGTCTTCACTTCCACGATCCCGCTGAGCGGGAGAGCGTGGGTTCAAACCCTGCTAGGTGAGGTTTTCAGTTGGGGTTTCCCTCACCTACTCCAGACAAATGTCGGTTAGGTACCTTAAGTTCTCCGGCAACCCAACTTCTCTCCTTCCCATTAAGACATAAAATAAATTAAAATATTTCAGTGTACTAATTACTTAACAATAAACGAGAAAACTAATTTCAATATCTATTTTTGTTAATTTACGATGACTATGTCTTGTGCGAGACGGAAACCGGACGTGTACTCATTGTTCAACGAAGTTTGCAAAAAAACTCGTTTCTGAAACTGGTCCCCCAAGACAGATGACGTATCAGCTTATTAGTAATACTTTAAGTTCAGGATATTGTCTGTGCCCCCTTTTAAATTTATTGCGTTGGGCGAAGGTCCCGCAGAATNTCGAATAATCTTACAAATTAATCTCAAATTAGAAAAAACTCTTCACTGTCGTTGATGGATTGAATATCTAGATCGGGTGTTTATAAAACTTGTTGTCCATGTGAAACTAGTTGTACCAGCTAAAGATTTTTTAAACTTCTCCATCCAGGGTACTGTCAACAGTCACACAAAGTCTGATTACTCTGAGTCGTGAAATAGAAAAACCCTCGCAATACATGAAAGGTCTCAACTGTGTACCCTGCGGTCATTTTCGATATTACAACGCTTATGCCGTTTTCATGTACTTCTCAGTTCACTTTCTTTTCTTCTTTAACTTACTACAAGCCATATCATCTTGAAGAGACAAATAATAATTTTTTATTATAGATTAATTATTAGTAGTTGGTACTGGAAGACAATTAGAATGCCGGTTCTGCACGACCGCCTATACAGTGGGGTTTTCGCCTACTTTTTTTTGACTTCTTTACATATAAATGGGATATACTAGATGCAGATGACCGATGACAAGCTTGTGAAAGACAATATGGGTGAGTCAATCCAAGAGGTGACGTGGGAAAGTAATAATCTCTAAAAGAGCCCAAATATAGTCCTCACGAAACATTGGCGAGTTTAAGCACAAAGAATCTTTTCTTACCTGCAGCAGAAAACTAGTGTTCGCACTCTTTTCTCTGGGACAAAATGAGCTCCTCAAGTTTTAAGCACCTTTTCTTTAGTGATTAAGAATCAATTTCGAGATCTAAATAAGCAATTTCGAGATCAAAGAAATGTTTTTTGGCCATGTTCTCTATTTATTTAACTTAGTCACCAATGTAAGTGTTTTAGTTATAAAAGAAAGCCATAATTTATAAATAATCTTCCATTAATTATTTATTTTATAGAGATATATTAGTTACCTATTGAAAGTAATACTTGTAATCAGCTTTCTAAGGATAATTACATTCTATCCTCGATTTCTAAACGAAAGATGACTTATTTTGAAGGTAACTGGGGTAAATCCTGTATTTTCGTTTAAAAATCTCTCGTCTGTGGCTGCTTTCCACAACACAGTGAATTAAGTGGCTCATTTCCACCCTCGTACAAAATTGAGTTATGTTTGCAGTAGAAAAAAAATACGCACCTATATTTAAAAAAGTAGTAGTTTTTCATTCCTTAACAATGTGTTCCAAAAATAGGCACTTTGTAAGGTTTTTAAAGACCGTACGAACCCTGACAATATGCGATAGAACCTCGATTAACCGAGTTCGCGATTAACCGTGGTGCTCACTCTTCCGTCGAAAAAATTAATTTCAACTACAATTTCTACTTTAGAGTAAATTAGTTAATCGTCCTTCACCTCGTCATACGCAGTTTGTACTTTTTTTTTTTACAATAAATGTATTATCATATATAAATCCAACTACTTCCCACTATTTCCACAGTTGTATGAAGGTTCCTCGAAACTTAGAGGCAGTGACAATAAAATTCACGTACCAAAAAAATTTAGACTTCCAGGACGTAATGAATTTGAGAAATATTAGAAATGAAGTAAGGAAAATTATTTCGAACTGCAAGAAATAAAGACCGATTACTTCACATTTCAACATCTGATAACGTGACCTTGTAGACACACACACACGCATGTATGCATGTTTATGTACATCATTCATTAAATAAAGTGTTTCGATTAACCGTTGTTTTCATTTATCCGTGCATTTACCCCGGATAATCGAGGTTCTACTGTACATTCAAAGTTGTGAAGACTACTCCTGAAACTACAACAGAACAAGCAGAACTTAACGGTAATAATTCGCACACGTATTTACAGAAAAAGAAGCATTTGAAGTTAAAAATATTGAACACCGTCTGATTACCCGGGATTCTACTTAGACTTGTTATCTTTTACTCAGGAAAAATTAAAAAAGGAACAAAATACCTTACCGGTTTTTTAAATATATACGGGAACTTAATTTTTCAAATTCATAATAATACACAATACACCATCTCGAGGAAACCGCTCCGGTCACATTTTCGCTTCCGAGGCATCGTGACGCGGCTGCACCATTTCATTAAAACGCTTCTTAAATCTAAACTATTTGTCGAAATTTCACGATTTAAAGACGTGTTTTTTATCTTTGTTACATGCAGAAATCAAACAATTCATTAAATTTAATGATTGATTTTTTCCTTCCTAAATTACTTTCTTAAATTCAAGTATTTTAACACTTCTGTTGTTAATAACGTTTTATCGATAATTTAAGGTGATTTTTGTAGACATACGCTGTAGGGGACTTTTTTGTAGTGCTCTCTGAGGCAAGCAATATCTGTCACTTTCATATCTGTCACTTATCTCTAACCGTAAGCGATTTTATCGACTCTTTTCCCCCCNTATCTCTAACCGTAACCGAATATGACTCTTTTCCCCCCGATTTTATCGACTTTTTTTATCTTTCTTATCACACATTTAAAAAATAAAGGTTAGCCTATGTTAATTCTGGGTATCTAAACCATCTCCTTTTGCCAAATTTCGTCACGATCGGTTCCGTGGTTTAATCGCGATTAAGTAACAAACAAACAGACAGACAGAGACGCTTTCGCGTTACGCATTTATGTATTAGGATGAATTATTGCTCTCTTGTAGAAACATAATTTATCAGTGTTGACATTTGATGACATTAGTAACTGTGACGATGGCAGATGGGTCAATCTTAACCTAAGATCAAACCAACTGTCTGAAACTTTATAATAGCATGAATTGCTCTCCAGCGGTAGGACAATATGACGGTAGCAGTGGGACCTGGGAGGCAAGTTATAAATAGGACACGCACGATAGTCAAATTTATGATAAGATATATTCAACATTATTCATTTAAGCTTTGTCTTTTACTCAATCAGTAATTAAGAAGTTAAGTACTTGTCTGTAAAATAATAAACACAAGGACAAACAATAAGTCTCTTTAAATTCAATCCGTTGAGTTACGGAACACGAGTCACGTGTAGAAAACATTGCGTGGAGGGAAAATATGTCTACTCTAACATCAAAATAGAATGTATATATCTGGGAAATGGGTGGTACATCAAACCGGGGTTAAGCTTCGCAGTTTACCTCATGGGTTCTCCAGAAATAGAATCCAATTTCAAAGAAACAATTTATTTATTTTTGATACGGCACGAGCTTGATTTTCCTTTCATCGGACATAGAGGAATAGTCCCTTGATTACTTTTCATAGAGCAAATTAGTTTTTTTCTGCTGCAAGTAGTCACACTCAGTTTCCAACTGTTTTTCGCAGTAAATTATTTATTTATTTATTTACACAGTACGATCTGAACGAATGTTTTGTACTCAATCGCCATTATTTCAACACTGCACGAAAATAAATTGATTTAGAAATGTAGACTTAACTCGGCAGTGCAAATGGAAACACGATTTGTCGCTAGTGGGTAAAAAAATACATTTTCTATTAACCGAGTTAACATTTGTATCGCATATGTATATTCAATTCAGTATTCTAATATGGAAGAATACTTCTTTGCGAACCACAATCACTGTATACAATTCTAAAAACATTTGTCAATCGTTTTACACGAAGTTCAAACAAGAACTGTTAATCTTTTTATTATATGTCATTTACTTTTAAATTAACAAAATACGCATCTTCTTGGAGGATGAAGACCAAAATTTAGGTTAAAACTAAGAATATATATAATAAACTTACAGCCTGATGAACGATAAACATAACTTTTTACGTCAATATCGGTTTTGAAATATCCTTCAATTTATCTACCCGTGTCCTTTAGAAAAGATATCTTGAGAAGACACCACATTACTTCAACTTTTAGTAACTATCACTACAAATAGGTATGGTGTGTTCACGACATACCATTTTAGAACGTAACTTACAGTCAGCAGTGGTCTAGAGCACGCTTCACCCGGAGATCATGTTTTAGAATGTAATCCTGAAGTACTTGCTTGGTCTTCTCTCTGTTGACCATCTCTCAGTATAAAATTAATAAATAATGCTGTTATTTATTCATCACTTAGCGCTGAATTTGCTATATCTATACTCTAACCCCCCCCCCCCNCATCTAGTAAGTACGTGTTTGGCGAACACGGGGCCCCGAGCTGAGTCTGGCATTACTTCCACTTACTTGTGCGAGGCTTATTCCTTTCTCTTTCCTGACCTCTCTTGGCCACCTCTTGTTCTTTTCTATTTCGACGCTATTAAGGCTAGAGTATCTTTCATTTTCCTCTTTCCTCTCATTTTTTGTCTCCCCCCTCCATTTGATGTATGTTGTGAGATATGTTTTGGTGTGTTGCAAATCAGGAGGGTTTTTAGTGGGTAGGGTTGAATCATTCGACGAGTCCCACACGCGGGGAGAGTCATGTTGGCTCTCCCTAATGCGTAACTGCATTTTCTCTTCTACCTGTACAAGTTTTACAGGGCTCCAATGACCTTTGATGTCGACATGAGCCGTAAAGCCCCACACAAAAAATACTCTAAAGCCAGAATAATTTACCTATTAATAATAGAAATATTTTGTACGCAAGAGGTCGTTACAGGGTAAAAATTACCCGCACTGCTTTTGCACATCCGTACGAAAGCTAGGCGCGCACCGCGATCTGCCGTGGATGCCTTAGACATTCATCAATAACAAGATACATAAAACGGCAGATAACTAAATTTTCAGGAAAGAAAGTTACAGATTGATTATTGAGGTATGTGGTAATTTTTACCCGGTAGCGCCTCGTGTCGGGTTAAGAAATAAAATTTAGCAATTGCAGGTCGTGCACGAGATATATTGCATCATTCGAGAGAAAAAAACTACGTCCCTTCAGTGAAATGTGTGGAAAGTTTAATAAAGGAAATACATGATTCACAAAGAAGTCCAAACATAACACAACGAAACAAGAGAATTATTTACAGTAATCCTCATACGATTTAAAATCCCTCACAAGCAAATCCTTGTTGGCCAGGATGAAGGTGGACAACGAAAAGAAGAAGAAGAGGATTCCGCAAATCAAGATGAAACCGTGCTTCGCCATGGGGTACATCCAGGGGCAGAACTTTTGCATGTCATCCATGAGGCTGGGCACGACGGGTTCGTACCCTTCGGGGCACGGGGGCGGCGGCGGTTCCGCCTTCTTCTCTTTCTTCGAGGGCGGTTTCTTGCAACGCGGGTCGGGGCACGGGGGCTTGGGCGGTGGACACACCGTCTTGTCATGGCGGGTGGAGAACAGAAAAGCAGGCGACCTCGGGTTCGTGGCTTTCCTCAAGTGGCCCATGGGGAAAGATGCCCACGGGGAGTGTCTGCCCCCATCGGCGGCGGAGAGCCGTTGGAAATGCGACGAACCTGCAACGAAACACACGACGTGTACGCAAAATAGTAATTAAGTTGTTTTATTAAAAATCCGTGTTACAACTATTAACCAGAGGCAGTGTTTCTCTAACGAAACCCATAAAGCGCCTCAAGGTGGCAGTGTTCTCGCTCTTGACCACGTCATCTCGGGTTCAAATCCCCGGTGGGGCCCGAAAAATTCGTTGCTTTTCACATGAATGTCCCAGTTCATATAACTGTGACTACTGAAAAGCGAACCTCTATCCACGTCTTGCTAGTATCAATAACTCTTAACTATTACTAATCACTTCTACTTTACCCCTCCGCGTGGGCCAAGTTGTTGGTAAACCCAGATAAGCGACCCACCTACCAACAATACACTTCCACCCAACTCCTACCTCCTATCGCTCCATTGTAGATAACCATTGTACAAATTCCTATCGCTCCATTGTACAAATTCTACAGTGGAAATCCATAAATTATATTTTGATCGAACCATCCTCACTGACCAATCAATCCACCGCAATCGTCCAGATATAACGTTCATTGACCAAAGTAATAAGACGATATTCCTCATAGACATTGCTGTGCCAAAAAAAAAAAACACACACACACTTCAGAAACAATAGCTGAGAAAATTTCAAAACACCCCCCTCTTTCTCAGGATCTGGACGATGAAACAAGTCCATATTGTCCCAAAAATAATGTCTGGAACGGGAGTAATTCTAAAAACTGTAGATTCAAGTTTAGAAAGATTAAATTTCCCCAAGTACATTTAATTCTCTCTTCAAAAAGCCATCATTATTGCAACATCCCACATAGTTCGGAAGTTCTTATCTTCTTTAGAAGAATGAAAAGGGAACGGCCACTTGGCCACTCAACCCGAGACATTTTATGAATCAGCGTGTGCTGAGAAAAATATTCAAGGCAACAATAATAAAAAGAGTTGAGAGAAGTATGATACATTATTTGTTGCAAGCTGGCTCATTTTGGCTACAAATGTGTATTTAGTAAGGCATAACAGAGTTAGTTCATATATACATTGGCATATATGTAAAGCTTTCGGGTTCACCACGAAAGAACATTAGTATGAAAACGAACCAAGTTCTGTGAACTTCAGTGTGAAAGTCACAATTATCTGGGATCAACAAATCAAACGCAAATTTTTCTGATATTGTTCTGAGGAACATGGAGAGGAAGGAATGTTTTCTAATTGATGTTTCTTTTCCCGTCGACATGAATGTGGTGAGCAAAGAGGCTGAAAAATTCCTTAAATTTACAAACCTTGTTATCGAATACTCAAGACAAAATCCTGCCCTATTGTTATCCGAGGCACAGGAACAGCAAATTCCTGAAAAGACCTACCCATCTAAACTACAAAGAATAGCTGCCTATGGGTCGTCTCACGTAATTCGGGCAGTGTGTATCGGAACGGTTCTAAAAAGGGTGTCCTTGGCACTTGCTGCAATACCACCTAAGTTGAGACGACAATATAAGAAATAATTGTTTTTGTTTCTAAAATAGACGGGCAGTGGGACCTCGCTTATCTGCTTCAATTATTTCAAAACATTTCATTTCCCATTTCACTTAACTCGTTAAGAAAAGTTCGATTTAAATATTAAAATTAAAAAAATTAAATTCGTTATTACGTGTACACTGTGATGGGCAGGAGAGCATGTTTGTGTAATGATTCACCACCTAATGTATTTATTTTGTTACTTAATTTTATTTAGAATAGATGACAAGTCTCTAATTCTAATTTTATTTAGGATACATACTCTCTTCTCAGTACATTGTTTTTTCCAATTTCTATATTCGGATCAGTGCTGGACTCAGACAGTCAAGGCTCTACTGTTTGAACATGCTAAACACGCTGGTACAATAAGTATATTAATGAAATTTAAAAAAAACACAGAACACTTTGATACCAGTACAAAAATAACTTAAGAAGAAATCACTGCTATGTTTATATAACATACTTAAGAGGGTAGGTGTATCTGGGTTTTTGTCGAGCGGAGATTGCTATCACGCTACAAATTCGCGAGCAATCTGGATGCTGCAAGCAATCCGAATTATAATTCACATTAATTATGTAGTGGGGTGTTTAATAACTTAGTTTCTTATTACAGGTTTCACTTGAACTTTTGAATCTTATCTAGTTCAAGATGAGATATACCTTCGAACATTAATTTTCAAGAATTTGTTCACGGACTAATGTTTACTGTTAAAATGTTTCCCAACGAAATATCGAATTTACTTGTATTACTGTTGTTGTTTATTATAAAGTGACATCAATGTTGGATTTAGTCTATGGATAAGATCTGTAACTTAGTACTACCACTATTCTGTACAATAGAGTAATTTAGGGTTATAGTAAGATAACTCCCGACGAATTAAATCAGTTCTCGAAAAAATAATTTGAAATTGTTTGAAGATGCGTTTCGTCTGCCACCTCGCTATAGAGATGAGGGTAAAGTTCTAGATGTTTTATGTCAGGTGGTTCAACTGAAGTACAACGTATTGTTACTCACCAAAAATTAGTGTCATCAAAGGTATAAAGTATCACATCTACAACATGTGATATTCAAAGCAATAGTTCGAGTGAAGTCATGTAGTATTATATATTAGTTTTAAGCGTGTTTTGCTTTTCGCGATGTATGCAGGTAATTAGAGATTTTCAACATAACTGCTTAATGCAGAAATTATAACAATGAACGGGTCGGGAAGAATCTTAGTGTTATTCTAAACACGTCTCGATAAAGAAATTTAAGAAAACTGTCTACAATAACATTTTCCCAACTGAAGTAGATCATCATATCTGAAAGAAATACAAATATATCAAAAATATAAATTACTTACATGGGTTTCTTATTGAAGAAAGACTTCTGCTGCATTGGATACAAAGAAACAATGATTGGATTCTTCGTTGCATATCTCAACTCAAAAACTTGTCTAGAGTACGCTAATTAACACTTCGTTTCTTTGAAAGAAAGTGGGTGTGACAGGACAATCCTAATTAACAATAAATCTCGATTGAAATGTCTCGCGAAAATACAGAAACATAGCAGTGTTTGGAGAGATTAATCCAGGAATCATAGAACACAACTTGTACGTTCTCGAACCAACAGAAAAATGGCAGCAATCAACAAATGACAAGATTCAGTGTAACCAACTGTAAATAAAAAATGAATGTTTAATGACTTACAAGCATTTTGAAGTCCTGTCCCTTTTTTTTTCAATTAAACGTAGTGTTCTCTCTTATTTCTATCAGATGTCAACAATTAGAATAGATCTTACTGTCTAGATTACTTCATTGACAAATCAATACCACTTATAATACACATCAGTGAATTTGTAAACCAATAATAGAGGAATTTTCTCCAAAATAAAATAGACTAAAATAAAAATTCTAAATTAAAGTAAAGTTGAATTAGGAATCTGTTAAATGAAATCATTGATGATTTATGTTGAGTAAGCTACATTATTCTTTTAATATTAATTCTTTTAAAACTACTTTAAAATGTATAATGTTACTTTGTATTTTTATTATATGTAATCTTGTTCTTCCTGTAGTTAAAAAGTTTATTTGTTTTATGAAAAATCTTTTGATACAAATGTGGATCGTAATATTATTAAGAATGCAAATAGCTTTTGATAGTTTGGTTGTAATATTAACACTGTTCTGTTGGTCGTAGTATAAAATTTGTTTTTTGTATTTGTTATTATCAATTTTGATTTATGCAATTTTAAGTGTAAAAATTAGTGTATCGTTTATTATTCTAAGTATTATGTATGTATGTTTGTAAGTGGTTAGGTGGAAGAGCGGGCCAGATGGCTCGAGCCTCGCCATGTAATAAAGTATTATTATTATTATTATTATTATTATTATTATTATTATTATTATTATTATTAAACGGAGTCGTTCATGCCGAAAGAAAATTCTTGAGAATTTCCAAAGTTACGTATTATTGCTGTTGTCAATTGATTGCAATTAAACCCGGGATCTTCCCGCGTTTAAAGAACCACACCACCAAAGAATACAGTATTGAAAATAATAATATAGCAATTTGGGAAATGAACAGTCGTGTTCATTTACGCAGTTAATTCTTGATCATTGTGAAGTTATGTTCTATAGTGGCAAAGAGTTTAAATACATGCAGTTTCCTCCCATTGTTGACTAAGAACGTGTATGTTAATCGTGTAAGGTGTTTTCAGTCAGAGCGGTTAGTGCAAGACACACTTGATCGTACTACTAATTATCGGTGATATACGCACCCAAATATGTAGTAACGAAATATGAAAATCTCTTATGTAATCAAGTAAGTCATGGTCTTTTTATCATCATAAGCAACTGCTGATATTTTTGACACCAATTGGGTCTTTAGTATAAATAAAGGAACATTTAATTATTAATCTCGAAGTTTTAGAAATATTAATAATAACGATATATTAGGTTCCTTTTCAGAATAATATTATGTATTTGTTTAATAATTGTTCGTAAAATCTGCTCTTGAAAATAACGTATGTAAATATTATAAAGGTATAACAAACAGTAAACTATTTTTGTTCGAAGTCCAATACCTCGGGATGTAGAAATGCCTTTCATTTTCTATTAGCCAATTGCTGGGATTGTCCCTTGTTTGCTTCCGGAGAATAATTTAGTTTATTTAATTGAAATATTTATTTTGACCTTGTATGAAGATCGCGAGTCAAATTACCGCAAACGTATTATTTCAGAAATGTTGTACAACAAATTTACTAAAAACATTGAATTTACAACCCGTCACAGACAAGTTATCCAAAGTTTATAATTGTTTATTTTGATTTTTGCTTTGATGGTTTGTTTTCCATATTTATTTGTCTATGTAATTGTTTTATTTGTACATGTAGTTAACATGTTTTTCGTTTTGTTATCAAGGTAAAATTAACATATTTGTTTATACTTCATTCACCTGACAATGGCAGCAATCCACAGCTGAAACGTCATATTTAATACAAATTGTCTACATACAAGGTCTAAGTAAATAATTCAGTTATTATTGTAGATGAAACAATGTCAAATTAGTTTATTCTTTTCCACGGGATCATACGCAGATAGTCAATACGTTTTGCACAATGAAGGATATCTTGCGTTTGGGCCAAGTAAAACAATTTCTTTTTTATGTTTCAATTTTCAATTTATACCAATCACAACACCAATCCTGCACACATCCTCCTCCAAAACACACAACCATTTGACTTCATTCCTTCACATCTACACACATCCTTCCTACCAGCAAGCAATACTAATTTGTATGGGATGATATGACCCGAGTAATCATGGTTTAGAATTGTTAGAAACGTTGGCATAAAAAAAAGAGATTTTTTTACTAAAGTAAACGCAAGGTATTCTTATTTGTGCTAAGAAATATTCTCAACGATAAATGAATTTTTGCAATAGAACACATTTCATATATGATTATCACTTGAACTCTTCGGTTGAGGAATTCTGTTCCGATCAACAAGGGAATGTGATTCGCTGTTCGGCCGTTTTTGCTCCTGGCGCAGGTCACGCTTTCCGCTTAAAGAACCCGGGTCTTTAGGTGCCGAGCAGTTTCCGTCTGTCGGGCACGACCCTCGGGCGTCTGCAGACACTCGCCTCCGGGGGAAAAAATGCTCTTCGTCTTTCTGGAATAACGGCTGCAGAATTTACTCGCTCCACTGGCGACCGACTGAGCGCTTTTCTTTTGCACACGTGAAGAAACCAAAAAGATGGTTGATCTTTGGCAAAGAAAGGAATTTCTGCTTCTAGGAATACTTCAAGGAACTCTATAAAAAAGATAGGACTGCGGGACGTCCAATATGAGTAGTTGTATGTGTACTAACGGTGTCAAAAAGCAATATAGTAATGTTTGAACCTGTCCTAATTCCTCGATTTTCATAATCTAATAAAATTCGACAAATTTTAGCGACTCCAAGTCGCGGTGCGCAACAACGTTACTCCTGCTCCGCCGCACATTAATAATAATACCTCGCTTTCATCACGTGATATAAAATCGCACTGTACCGTTATTAACTATCTAATTGTGTATTTGCCTTATTTTAAAATGCGAATATTTTAAGGCCTAGTGGAAAATTTTACGATTAGCCGATCTTGATATTACAAGGTTTTATAAAAGTCACGAAAATATTTTTTTTAGCAAAGATAAAATTATAAAGATAACACATATTATAAATAACTACCTCAGCAATGTTGTGTAAAAATTTCAATGTCCTAGGCTTCCTAGTTTTGCTAATACAAATTTTCAAAATTGACCCTTCTCTTGAAAACGCTGGAAAATCGATTTGTTATACAGGTTCTCCAGGCTTTGTCCAGGGGCGTGTTTATTGTAACAATAAATCGTGAATTTAGTGTTTTTTTTCAACTCTTATGGTTTTTAAACACTATTCTCAGAATAATCTATAGTTCGATAATAACTTGTACATGTAATTTTTTGCGTAAAATTACAAACATATTGACATTATATATGTATTATAACTCGCAGATAACTTTTTATCTTATCTAGGAACTTTTGCTGAATTTTCTTGAATCCGCCTCTGCCTTAGGGCCCTCCATCAGAATTGATGGAATACGTCCCTTGCTTGCTTCCGGAGAGTAAATTAGTTTATTGTCCTCCACGTGGTCATACGCAGTTTGTACTGTTTTTTGACAATAAATTTATTATTATTAAATTTCTTATTATAAATAAATTTATTATATCCCTGCCCACAATGAAAATTGCTGAGACAACTAAAATTTTTAAATTCATATCTGATATCGTAAAATTCAGTAATCTTAAATTTGACGTATAAATTTTGATGTATTTTGATAGATAGGAAAATTGAATTGGAGGTTTAAACTCCAGTATGTCGCTTCTTAAAATCGAAAGTAATTTCGTTCTTAATGATTCAATCTAATGTTGTATGGAGACGAACCAGTCTTCGAGGTAATGAAGGTACGAATGGGAGATATATTAGAAGAGACGGTAGGTAATGTCTCTGGAAATAAATGCATAATTCGTGTGGAAGTGAGCCGCTATTAATATTCCTCTTTAAATTGTAATTATTGATCAAAAACACGAATAAAATAGAAATGAATCAGTTACATTCATAAAACTTGATTAAAATAGATTCTCCAAACTAGTTATCATTGAAGAAGTGATGACCGTCACATTCACAATTTGAGAAACTAATTAAATGAATACATAAAAACTGGAAAGAGAAGAGAAGAGGGAGGGAACTAAGGGCGGAAACGATGATATTACCTGAAAAATATTTTAGAGCAGGAATATTAAATACAGAACGAAATGCAGTTTCTCTACACGATTTCTTGAATTTCACAAGACAACTTATAAAAAGGGTGTTGACCAGGTTCCATACCGGACATAAAAATATTTTAAAATAAAAATGGTTTTACTTCTCCACGAGGAGTAAAAGTAAAATATAGATCAATCATTATAAATAATTTTGATGCGTGTTCTGATGGAACATTTTCATCAGAGGCCGAGAGAGAGAGAGTATACACCCACTACGAACATGGGCACTAAACTCTCGACAAAAACAATAATAAGTTGAACTGACGTGTTATTTTGTGAACTAGCTTTCGTGTTATGTACTTAGGATTTTGTTAATTTACTTGGGATTTTAAATCTAGGATTCGTGAAAATAATTTTACGAAATTAATTTTAAAAAATTTATTACGTTTTAAAAAGCAATCTGACAAAAAATAAAATTTGAAATATGCACAACCTTTAAGATAATATTCATTTTATCGTCGGTTGATTTTTGTATTTCTTATTCTTAACGCTTCATAATAATAAAAATAAACACTGCAAGTTGGAAACTTAATATTAACACATCGCATGTTTAGAGAGGTAGCAGATATGAGCATATAAAGAGTGTTTTTTGTGGGGCTTTACGACTTATCGACATCAAAGGGCATTGGAGCCCGAAAAACTTGTACAGGTAAGGAAAATGCAGTTACGCACTAGGGAGAGCCAACATGACTCCCCCCGCGTGTGTGACTCACCCTTACCCACTAAAAATCCTCCTGATCTACAACACCAAAACATATCTCACAACATACATCAAATGGAGGGGAGGGGGAGCTAAAATGAAGGGTAGAACAAAAAATGAGAGGAATGAGGAAAATGAAAGAAACCCTAGCCTTAATAGCGTCGAAATCGAAAAGAACAAGAGGTGACCAAGGGAGGTCAGGAAAGAGAAAGGAAGGAGCCTCGCACAAGTAAGTGGAAGTAATGACAGACTCAGCTCGGGGCCAAACACGTACTTACTAGATGTAAGTCCCCTGGGGGGGGGAGTATAAAGAGTGTGGGCTATAGATAATGTGTATATCTCTGTTGTAAAACACAAACTTTGCTGTCTTTGGAATTTGTTACATTGCTATTATGGTGTAATGAAAGGTTATTTCAAGGGTACTTTTGCAGCCGTTGCAACAATACAACTTAAATTCACCTTCATAGATTAACAAATTATGGCTTGTCATTTCTTTTTTCTTTTTCTGTACTAGTTGTCACTGCTAAGGAATATCAAAGTATGAAGTTCAAATTGTTTAAAAACTTAATTTTTGCCCGTACTACGCTTCGCCGATAATCTCCAGTCTACTGAGGGGCTAATACGATAACACGGGAAGTTCTATGGACTTGAACTCTTACTAGATAAAATTGAAGTTGATAAATGGCATAATTTGTGTTACGAGATTAATAATTGTTATTAGTTATTGTTATTAATAATACAATTTTTATTGTTATTAATAATACCGGATTGATAAATTTAATAGTACTTATTAATAACTTTAATAAATAATTGTTACTGTTATTAGTAATAACAGATTGTTAATTGTTTATTTGATTCATTTTATTGAAAGGTAATATTTATAAAATTTGCGTTGTAAAACCATAAGTATTAAAAAAAATTCTCCCCTCCTGGATTATGGTCTACATCCTAGGAGTTAACTGGCTCCCAGGCCATGATGAATTAACTCGAAGACGAACTAGAAGTCACCACTGTTACTATCCAAGTATGCACAGATGAGAAAGCATAACTCCATCAACAGAATATGTAGAGAGAGTCCTGTTCTTCTGTAATTCATCTCATCCCCAATTCTGCTGCTCTGGAGGCCAAATCAGAAAGAAAGCGAGTTAAAATTTTCCTTGCTTTAGTTTCACGGGTGGTTCCTGGTCTCGACTGGGGGATTAGAAACCTGCCTTATATAACGGACGAATTTAAATTACTTGTTAACAAGTCTTTCCGTACTTCAAATTGGTATGGTTATGATACTTCTTTGTTGCGGGAATAATTCTTCACGGGTGCACATAAAAACTGGAGGAAATAATTGCCTTCTTAAGACTGGAATTGATGTGTTTAATTTAACGGGTTCGTTGTATTTTGAAGAAAGTGTGGAATGTTGGATGATTTCCAGATATAACGCAGGGTGCCGGAACGTCGTTCCGGCACGGGTTTTTGGAATATGTTTATTTTTTATTTATATATTTACGTAAATAATAATAAACTTTATTGTCAAAAAAAGCAATTACAAACTGCATATGATCACGTGGAAGACAATAAACTAATTTACTCTCCGGAAGCAAACAAGGGACCATCTCATCAATTCCGGTCAAGTGTCCTAAGCTAGAGGCGGATTTAATGTTTCAGCACACGTCAATAAGTTTATGAAAGGCGTGATAGTTATACTATGGAAATGGCGCCTGATATTTCTGTACCTGGAAAGGAATTTCTAAAATTATGGATAACGTAAACAATTCAATTTCTAATTAAATAAATAGTTAAAAACTTATGACCTTTTACACAATTTAATATTAAAACAATATAGAAATACAAGTTAATAAAAACAACTAACAAAGACACAAAAGTAATATTCGTTCCACACTTTGCTCGAAGCAGAAAGAACAGAACAGAACAGCGCCACCAGAGCAAGTGAATTGAATTGGTGTCCGAGGTTGGTCATGAAGAATTCAATTTCGAATGTCTTGCCAACTGAACGGGAGGTACCCTTATCGTTACTCTTATGGACGACGGCAAAGAAAACACGTTGGCTACA
>NNCF01126369.1:33766-45136 GCA_002313205.1 Laupala kohalensis | reverse complement strand
AAGGGACCATCCCATCAATTCCGATCAAGGGCCCTAAGGCAGAGGCGGATTCAAAAATTTCAGCAAAAGTTCCTAGATAAGATAAAAAGTTAGCTGCGAGTTATAATACTAATTAGAATATCAACATGTTTGTAATTTTAAGCAAAAAATTACATGTACAAGTTATTATCGAACTATAGATTATTCTGAGTATAGTGTTTAAAAATCATAAGAATTGAAATAACACTAAATTCACGATTTATTGTTACAATAAACACGCCCCTAGACAAAGCCTAGAGAACTTGTATACGAAATCCGCCTCTCCCCGGAGGAAAAACGGAGAAAAACCCGGGCCAGGATACTCTGAAAAGGGAGCTTGCGGGCGCCGGGCTAGGGCCGAAGGTCAATGCATTCCTAGAAACCGAAGCGGTCAACAAGAAGAGTAGCGACGGCGTGGTTATTTGCTGATCACGAGACTTCCTCTGCTGTATATATTGGGAGGAGTGAAGATCCTCGAGGACTTTTGCTGTGTGAACTGAAGTTCTCGGGTTACTGAGATGTGACCTGGCTAGTTTGGTTGTCAGACCGCTTAAGAATTACTGCGGTAATTTAAATTCATTTTCTAATAGTTGTGAATAACGTAACTTGTAACAGTTTGTTTATTCGAAAGTACTTATAATTTTGGGGACTCAGATAACCTAGGGAGGTTTTTTCGAATTTGTTGACTACAACTCTGGGACTAATTTCGAGTTCACAAGAGAGAACTGATTGGGGGGTGGGGGGTGGAAATTTTGCCATTTACATACGTATATGCTACTTTCCATATCAGTACTAACACGCGAACGCGATATAAATTTTATCGTGTGTGCAGTTTTATTTTTATCATTCGAGATGCGCACTTTAGATGACTACATTCTCTTTGCTGGCGTTAAGAGGTAAAGGCGTTCGTTACTACACATATCAATCAAGTTAAATTTTTCCAACTGATTTGTCAATTCCCAATATGGAATTTGGCAATTAGTGAATCAAATTTAATCCATATTTGTTACTATTTCATTAACGAAACAACGGTTTTTAGATGAAAATTTTCAGTGAAAACGACATCTTAAGAAACCGATTTATGGTTAAGTGGGTCATTACAACTAGGTATTACCGAACGAGAATGAGAAATCCAATCTGCTCCTGGGTTGAAATTGATTTAAGCAGTAATGGAACAAATGACTGTTTTTGAAGCAAAACCACCAAAAGTTCCTTTTTTCTTCTCACTGATTATAGCTGACGATCGGTGACTTCCGGGTCAACTACTTCTCTTTGTGTCGTCGCCCCGATGCGGCGAAATCTCCAACGCCCTCCTTGTGTTTGCCCCCACCCCCCCTGCACGTGGACGGAAAACGCCTTCGCTTTGACCTTGGGTTGTGGTGGTTCAAGGTCACTATTATTCCTATCGGGAGATCTCTTTTATTGGTCAATAAAAGTCCAATAAAGTTGCAATAAACCTATTTCACACGGGTACCCTAAGAAATTAATTTTCTTATTAAATAAAAGTGGCTTCTTTTGAGAGAAGGATATGGTAAGTTCGTGGATTGAAATTGTTTTATATTCAATTAATTATATTTATATCATCATTGGGACAGAAAAATACTCAACTTTATGGTAGAACCCTGTTATAAATGTAGATCTTCTTTAACCATGGTGAGAGAATATAACCGAAAATTGACAAGTTAATAAACTTTCGATCATTTTGGCAAAGATCTTCAAATTAACTGCAATTATGACTATACCTCTTCACAAATCTGGAAATTGGACAAAATAATTTTCACGCGAAATAAGAAGGGGTATTGTTCCAAAAAGTATCATAGTTTTGTCACAGTCTAAGAAAACCTTAAAAATCGGTTATTAAAAATTTGAAATTCGGTCTCTCTGTTTTAGATTAAGCGTGTTAAACTTACTTCGATATTTTTGGTGTAATGTATTCTTTTGAATACAGATGGTTGTAAACTGGTTCCCGTCGAACGCGTGTGTACGTGCTTTCTACCATGTGAACTCACTATAAACCATCAGTCACGTACCTTGGCTTGTCAGAGACCTACTTCCAACCACTCTGTGGTATACGGGTCTGTCATCTCATTATCGATCACCCGGGGGCCACGCACGTGCTTCTATTCCGATCAGATAATGAAGGTTAAGATGCCCCTTAGTGTCCATTTCGATTGACTACTCCCTTCGTCAGCTGTGTACATTTCTGTGTTTTAAACTAGTACTTCATCCGGAATCATTCCGACCTTTATCCGAATAGATATCCGGATCCACTATCTGGATCAAAATGTTGATCAGGTTTTCCTTGATCAACATTTCTTACAATTTCTTTCTACGCCGTTAGGAAAGATAAATTAGTGGTGCAAAACCATTGCACATACTTTCTCATATACATTTTTCCAGCTGCAGCATAGAGTGACAAAAAATATCGTAAAAGTGTTATGAAAATGTAATTTCGTTGTAGACAGAAATTGATGTATTTTCGTATCTGCAGTGCGTTTGCTGTCCTGCAATGTATTTTTATCATCATCATATCATTTCATTTCAGTTTTCTGAAAGTGTATTCTACGTTTGCTTGGTCCATTTACACTGTTAAACATTATTTCACTGCGTCTACACCAAACTTTCAAGTGAAATTCCGCTCATGCGGATGTAATGCATACTAATTGTACCTTACGTACAGAAAATTTAACAAAATCGTTGGAGAAAATGTTTTGAGAATCATTCAAAAGAATACTGTGACCTTCATGTGAAGTGCCCTTTGTTACAAAATAAAAAAATAGAGCACGTGCATCAACAACAAGTAAGTTCTACCTTGGATACAAAATACGAATTAAATTGATTCATCCATCTACTCAGAATCGCTGCGCACGGACGGACGGACATTATGCCAAAAACCACTTTTTCTGAATCAGGGATACCCAAAATGGATATTTCCGTCGAAATCTCGCTTTCGATTTTTTTCTCGATTACAAAACTTTCTATGTACTACTTTGTAAATGAAAAAGTAAAAAGCTGTAGTCAATAAAAATATTTATTTTTATTTGACAATCTGTGGATATTTAAACTGCTTGTATTAGCGTTGTGGCTTAAAATTGCATAAATACTAATTACGAGATATGTTAGCTACTGTCTTTTGATAAATTGCTTCTTAGAGTCGCTGCCTGCATTTATAATTTTTTTTTGGCGCGGTATATAATAAATAGTCTACAAAAAATAAATCGGTTTAATAATATGAGTTTAATTGAGATTGTAGATACAAATAATGTCAATAAATAGTATATTTCTTTGTTTTTAAAGTATTTTTTAATATTTAGTTTAATAATAGAATGTTTTTGCATTGTAATGAATGACGGGGAAAGTTTGAAAGAAAAACACAATTTTCTATTTTCTTTCATCGTCTGCGTCACGTCATAGAAACATGTGAAACAAAGTTGTGCCCCACTATGTTTGATGGAAAATTTGGAGAGAGAATGTTCTGGAAGTCGCGGACCTCTAACATGGTTTGTTGGATGTCGGTGAGACGAGATACTACTATTCATTATTGAGAATAAATGACGGATGTGAAATTGTCAACTAGTACAATTTTTTTTCTTCTAATGACAGCTTACCTGACATGTCAGTGTGACAATGCCAAGTATCAAAGGGCAAATGTTGATACTGAAGATGCCAGCTAAGCTGGCGAAAGTACTTTCTTTTGAATAAATATTGTAGAAGTAGACAACACCACATCTTTCATTTATTCTTGAGTTAGTTGGACTTACGCTGCATTATGTCATTCCGATATATTCTCGTAGATTGATTTGTTCATCGTTGTAATGTAAGAATTGTAACGGAGACTGGACTTCATTCAATTTATTGTGTTGACATAATAACGAATTACGTGTAATAAAAACTGTATCAAAAGAGACGATAAATTATACATCGCACGTACAAATTGTTTCATCAGAAAATTCGAGAAGAATCAATAGTAAACAGCACACTTTAGAGGCAATGAGTACATCAGTACGAAATGTTTAGATAAACTAAGACTGATGACATAGTTCAATATTTTATACGATCTTCTAAGAAGACAAAATATTTATTGTATCAGACAGCGGTTCTCCCGCTATTCGGCCATCTTCAGGTGTGGATGGACGTAAATACCGAAGATAATTTCTTGAGTAATTTACAATGAAAAATCATTAGTAAAGAGAAGGCAAAATTGCATCTCTGTTTCTGAAATTGCGTGCGTCTTATAAATTCCTCCCCCTCCAAATTTTTTAAGTTTGACACCTCAAATTAGAAACGGAGGGGTCAAGATATTATAAAAAAGTATGACAAGAGTCATGTTTGGGGATGTTAAAGCACAAAACATTGCGTGAACAAATTCATGAAAAACCTCTTTCTCAAAAAAAAAAAAAAAAGTCTGTTTTGTTTCATTTTGACCTGAACTAAACAGTCCAACCGTTGTTTCACTAATAAGCAAAAGTACTTCAGGTGTAGAAAATACTGAATTCCTGTGTATCGGTGCGTATCGAGTCCTGGCGCAGCATTAAAGCATTTTCTGCTTCTATTTACTTCTTTACGAATCCATGACTTGAATTTAAAAAAAAACAACTAAACAGCAAAAAAATCGGATTTTAAATGAACAGATAATTAATTTTTTCTGCAAACAACTGAATCTATGTCCTAAAACATGATTGGAGGTGAAAATAAATCCACTTTCACATTTTGAACGTAACGCAGTACTTGTTCGAAATTTGTTCAACACTTTCTGCGGAAAATCATTTTCAATCCTTAAAATATTAATCAGTTTTCAGTTCAGTCACGCAAATAGTTCTTTACTCTCCTGGTGTAGGTACTCGTAAGTTGCTAAGTATGAATTAATATAACAATTTAATTTATGATAAAGCCATTTTATTAGTTTCGTATCCAAAATAATTTAAAAAATATCTCCAGATTCAATTACACCTATAAATTATATTAGAAATGGAATGTTCCCACTATTTTTGTTCTCGGCAAATACGTT
This sequence comes from Laupala kohalensis, assembly GCA_002313205.1. Classification (NCBI taxonomy): domain Eukaryota; kingdom Metazoa; phylum Arthropoda; class Insecta; order Orthoptera; family Trigonidiidae; genus Laupala; species Laupala kohalensis. The sequence continues at coordinate 40,110 of NNCF01126369.1, read as the reverse complement.
TTGTTGTAGTAATACGTTGAACGCAGAAAAAGGAGAAAGAACGCGATGATAAAAAATATTTTTATCTTATCTAGGAACTTTTGCTGGAATTTTTGAATCCGCCTCTGCCTTAGGGCCCTTGATCGGAATTGCTGAATACGTCCCTTGCTTGCTTCCGGAGAGTAAATTAGTTTATTGTCCTCCACGTGGTCATACACAGTTTGCAACTGATTTTTTCACAATAAATTTATTATTATTATTCGCGACGCATCGCATCACAGTTTTCATCTCCTCTTCCTCCTCTGCCCACTTCGCCACATCGCCACTTGCTCATTCCGTGAGAGAGAGAGAGAGACCCGAAGCACGCCGCCGAAAGGAGGGGAAGGAGGAAGAATAAATACCAACCAAACTCCACAAAGTAACACTTCTTCTCCTCGCATCGCTTCCATCGCCGTAAAATCTTGGGTTCAAGTCACAAATGCTGTTAGCAGTAAATGCATTCAAGGTCAGGGGGACATGGCGTCCCAGTACGTCATTAGTGATGGAGTAATTTCGTAATAAGCTCAATCCCATAGAGTTAGTGTGTCACTAATGAGGGAAAGGTTGTATTCATAAGGGGGTAATTAACAGGTGCTGGCCGCCCAGGGGAAACGCTGGCTTTGGGTGACCCGAGGCCATATAGTGGCTCTCTCAGATGACCAAGTGACTACTGCTGCTGCTGTATGACGCCCCTCGGCGATTACTCGTCGCTTAATGACCTTGGGTTCCGCATCAAGGCACGGATCGAGGATAGCAAATGGATAGCGTATTTATTTAATTTACTTAGAATGTAACCAATCGTAGTTTTTATTGAGGGTTTAGGGTTCGCCAACATCAAGGTCATTAATCATAGTGTACTAAAAAAATGTTTTTTATATATTTGTTATATTATATATTTATATTATATATTTTCTCTTACCAATCACAGTGTGTTATAAAAGATGGTAATGTCGCATTAAGTAAAAGAGCCGCATTTGCTAAAAAAATACACGACTCTAGAATTCTGGAATAACCATTTAATTCAGCGAAATAGAAAATTTGCAACAAAGGGCAATATTCTAATAAGGTAGAATATATTACGATAAAAACAAAACACATTGTGAAATCTTGTTCACCTTGACAAATCAATAATTTTACAAATTTCAAAAATAAAACGTCGTAGATAACAGAGAGATTTTTATTGGAGAATCCTTTCTCAGCCGCTGCCAGAGGGGAGACAATATTATAATATTCGAGAGAGTATGAAAACTTAAAAAAAATGTAATATCGCCAAATTAGAAAAAGGATCAAGTACGTTATTTCTCTAAGTAGAAATCAATGATTTCGGACGGATTGATTGTCCGAAAGTTCTCAAATTTCCGCGAAATATGTCACGGGTACAAGCCAGAATAAACTAATTTTTGACTCGAAATTATAGTTATTTTTCATTAACTACCTCAGTTCCCACGACGTCGAGTTTTTATTTTTATTTTGTGCGTAAAAAAATTGTTCTGGAATTCTTGTTAATATTGAAAAAGGCCGCATTAAGCAATAAACCGCACTGCGTGCCGATTCATGTTTCAAAATAATAATCTAGCTTATATTTCACTATAAATGCACACGATAATTCTTCTTCAGAAATTCCTGAAAACTTTATTTCCAATGCTTAAGATTTTGCGTTTACCCCTTTTGCAAATTCAAATTTGTGTTTTATCTGTATGATGTGTAAAATAATTTCTGATTCACTAACATTGTTAGGGTTTTCAGATATACTCCAAGCCATGTAACTTTGCTGAAAATTATGCAATATGGCCGTCTAACACGAATTGCCAACTTCTACGAATTCACGTTATTTCAAAATACGTATTTATAGTAATCACAAAAGCGACTATTTGCTGTAAAGAAATACAAGTTGATAACACAACAAACTAAGACAGAAAGAAATATTCGTTCCACACTTTGCTCGATGCTGAAAGAACTGAACAGCGCCACAAGAGCAAAAGGGAATTGAATTGGTGTACGAGGTTGGCGATGGATTTAAGTTTTCAGAAATTCGAATGTGCTGCCAACATAACGCGAGGTACAAATATGGACGATGGCGAAGTTAAAGCGTTGGCTACACTGTGCACAAGCGCTATACCACCATCAAGCCAATTAGACTGACAATAAATAAAGAAATAAAGAAATTTCTTGTCACGTTGAGGACAATAAACTAATTTACTGCCACTAATGAACTAATGAACTAACAAACACAGTGCTTAGTTTCCATTCATGATTTTTTTCTTCTCAAGTTGAATTTCTCTTAGAAGTAAAGAAACGTGACTTGATGCAGTGTATATGACATGACAGCAATCCTTCCGTTATTTCAAAAACACGAAAAGCACTAGAAAGGGGAATGATAGAGAAGAGCAAATGAGGCTGCGTGGAGACCAGAGACTAGGATTCCGGAGTATTAGAGCAAGAGTAATGACCAGCTTCAGGTTGGAGATCTAACAAGGCCTCTTATTAGGTGGACCCTGGAGGCCTTGATGAAGCACCCTTGGGAATCCCCTGCCAAGGCTCTGCGACATTTAATCAAAGACGACGCACTCGTAACGGATAAAAAAAAACATACAAGGAAACTTTTCTTAGAAAATAAATATTATGTATATCTAAATACCTTCTTTGCGATTTTTGTATAATTATTTTTTCTACACCACTTTTGATGAATATCAGCGCTGTCTACTGGCGACCCGCGAAACTATGTTTTATGACGCGTCATTTACTCTTCATTTGACATGAAATTTCTTATCAAATGTTGGCGTGGGGGGGGGGGGAGTGCACAACTTCGTGTTATAATTAATATGTGGCTTGATATGAACGGTAAGAGAAATATAAAATTATGTTCGAAATTACCATTTCATACGTAATAATATGAAAACATTTCATTATTATACTAAATATTAAAAAATACATTTTAAATAAAGAAATATACTATTTAATTTTTCCACCTTGAAATAACATAAATTTGTTGATAAGAATAAAGTATCACATTACTAATAAATAAACATGACCCCCATTAATTTTATTCGTCTTGCGCAACATTTTGCCTCACTCCATCCCTTGATCGAAAGTGTTTAGAAAACGGCGGAGATAAATTGGTTTAGCGCTGGTATGAGACATTTAATAATAATAATAAATTCATGATAGCTAACCAGGAGAGAGTAATATCAACAAGGAATTATATAAAATTCATCCAAAATGAAGGAATTGAAGATGTGTACCGAAAATGCAAATACGCATCAGAAACTATTGAGCACATCACAGGTTCATGTCGGCTTCTTGCAAACACAGATTACAACGTAGCAAAACTTCTTCATCTACACCTTTCAGGAAACATAGCAGACACTCCTTACTACAAATATGAACCTCCACCTGTGACTGAAAATAAAAAATTTGCACCTTTACTGGGACAGAGAAATTAGAACGGATATAACCATACCAGCAAACGGCCCTAACATCATGGTCTCAGACAAAAATAAGAAGGATATTGATGTTGCCATCCAACTGACTCACAATATAGACATAACTTACAGTTTAAAAATGAGCAAATACAAGGGCTTGGCTGACCAGTTGAAGAAAATGTAGAAAGTGGAAAAAGTTTTCATTCGACCACAGGAATTATACCGAAATCCACAAAACGTCATTTGGAAATACTAGGAGAAGAGCTTGATTGAAGTTGACAATGTCCGTTCATAAGTGGAAAAGATTTAGCTTCAAGCTGTGGAAGACACTCATTCACTCATGATTCGCGTAATAATATCATATTTGAAACTACGAGTTTTACGTAGAGACGGAAATTTTGTTATTTCGGTGTCCAGATGTGAATTCGACGTATGATGTCTTATCTTGAAATTACGTAGCGATGTCTTTGCGAATTAGTTTTGCCCGCGCGTGCGCATTACAGCTGTCGTGTTGAACAAGTGACTGCTAATGCGCGTCTGAGGAGTCACCCTTCTTCGTTCTTGTGCTTTTGATCCTCGTTGGTCTTCGCGAAGGTCCTTCGTCAACGCGCAGCGCCTGCCGCTCGAGGTCATCTGCTTCTGGGATCGGTTCACACAACCCGATAACGAATGCTGTTTATTGGTCATTGCCATATACTTGATTTCCCGTCCTCGTTAATACGATCGCAATGTGAAGGGGTATTTTAATTCGTGAAAGAAATCGAGTTGTTAATAAGCGGAACGGAACGAAAAATTATGTTTAGGCGCGAGGTGTTAATCTTTTACGAGTTCTATCTCAGTCGGGGGGAGTGAGATCACATTGTAATTGTATGTGGCTCTAACTCAAGAAATATGATTTTTCGTCAATACACCTTTACTTGTTAGGCGCTGTGCACGCGCTGAAGTTTTCGGACGGTGTGTCGCCGCAAAGGAGCCGGAAAGGAGCTCAATTCTTCAATCAGAAATAGTCGTCACAGGTGAACACCTCTTAGCCGGTTTCTGGTCGGGATCGAAACTTCGGCCGGTTACCCGTTTGGTCGGTTAATCCGAGGTTCACGTGAAAAATGAATTTTTGTTCAAAAAGAGCCAATACAATTTCCAAAGGTTTTCACAAATAAAGAAGTCAATGAGACGTCATTGTAACTCCTTTTATTGTACTGTATGTACAAACATAAGAGAATACGAAAAAATTGATACAATGAAAGAGAGATTGGGAAGGAAGAGGGGAATCAAACTGGACAACTCCCTCTCCTTCCCCCGTTCTTCCCGCTACAACACAAGAAGAACAGAATGCGCGCGCACCTCTACCTAATGTCGCGTCAAATCCGTTTTACTTTAGACGCGTCAAGTGATCAATGTTTAAGTCATTCAATTATTATTCGCTGAAAGAAAGAAAGAAAGAAAGAAAGAAAGAAAGAAAGAAACAGGAGGAGGGTTCGACTGTAGGTGTCTACTGAACACCAGAGTTCGCCCGACCGACCACTATTAGGACACGGAGTACGTGTCGTCACAGACGCAGCGCAGCGCAGCGTTCTTCCTAAAATGGAGTCTGTAGCTTGTAAAACATCATTTGTGACTTAACCTTTAATCAGTTTATCCAAAAAAGAGTACATTATTAGTTAAGCACCCAAGAAAATACAGGGTTGATATAAACAAAAAAAACCACCATGATTTTATGTTTATGTATATAATAACACAAGTGTAAAGGAGAACAAAATATATTTACAATAACTAGGAATAAAATTGATATACCTTTAAAACAAAACAAAAACAACAACTTATGCACAATTAGTTGCGCTGATGATTTTCGACCGAGTTTTTGCTTTCAAGTAGCGCACCGAAGGTTCCGGTAGCCCTCTGGATAAAATTAGCCTCGATTGCTCGGCAGGTGGCGTCCGCCTGACGACGACGGAGGAAGGATCGTGTTATAAGGGAGCGAAGGGAGAAATGATTTAAAAAACGTAATTTCTAGGATAAGTGTAATAAATATCAAACACAGGGAAGAAAGAACAATGTTTTCTTTTTATATTATTTGTAAATGGGAAATGTAGCTTAGTGCTATTGAAGCTTATCTACATCTGGCGACAGGAGATAGGAGTCGGGTGGTAGAGTCCATTGTTCGCTGGGTTGACCAACTTGACCCAAGTAGGAGTGGTTAGTAGAAGTTGTTAGTAATAGTCAGAGTTATTGATACTAGCAGGAGGTGGAGAGAAGAAAGAGTGTTCGCTTTCCAGTAGTCAAAGCTATACATGAACGGGGACATTGAATTCAATTTGACTTGGTGGTGAGCGAGCACGCTAGCCCTTCAGCCACCCGAAGCATTGGTTTATGTGATAAAAACGAAAAGTACTGATATCTGCGAGAGAAACGTGGAAATCTAAGTCTTTCACTCCCCCATCTGTATTTCGGACTCGAAGAAAACCGTTTTAAAATTCATGCATCTTGCTACCAAACTGTGTGCTTTTACTTAATAAATAGAAGATTCTATCAAGTTCTGTAATATTTCTGTTCACCAAAAGTAAAATCTATGATTAGAATCCATAAAATATGATAATTGATAGAAAAAAATGCTTTGTTTTGAGAGAGACTTTCGTGATCGTAAATTCGGGGTTTGTGGCTCTAGAAGAAATTATTCCATTGTTTGAGGTATGAACAAATTGACTTCTGGTATTTCCCAAAGGACTCTGATGACCCTCTGCCGTTAACGAGCCCTAAAGCCCCACAAAAAAAGTATTTCCCTATTTTTGTCTTGTGAAATAAGTCTTCTGCTTCAAAAAAATCTAATTAAATAAATAATGAAAGACTAACGTACTTTGATGGACAAGAAACGTAACATGATATAAACATATTTTGTGATTAATATCA
>NNCF01126369.1:19151-30093 GCA_002313205.1 Laupala kohalensis | reverse complement strand
TCCTATGATTTTTAAACACTATACTCAGAATAATCTATAGTTCGATAATAACTTGTACATGTAAATTTACAAACATATTTGCGTTAAAATTCAAACATATTGACATTCTATTAGTATTATAACTCGCAGCTAACTTTTTATCTTATCTAGGAACTTTTGCTGAAATTTTTGAATCCGCCTCTGCCTTAGGGCCCTTGATCGGAATTGATGGGATGGTCCCTTGCTTGCTTCCGGAGAGTAAATTAGTTTATTGTCCTCCACGTGGTCATACGCAGTTTGTAACTGCTTTTTTATCAATAAATTTATTATTATCTTGTTAAAAAAATAATTATTTATTTGTATATAACTTGAAGTCGTAGAAGTTGGCAATTCGTGTTAGGCAGCCATGTTGGCAAAGTTACATGACGTGGAGTATAGTTTGAGCAATGGTCGGCGTCTGTGCGAGATGTACAGCGAAGCGTTCAGGAAGAGTTCAGCTGAACCGAAGAAGACTCCAGGGCGAGTGATGAGTGACGCGGACGTGAAAAGCGTGTCTCGCTTCGTGCAATAACCACACAGCAGCTGCTTCCTGTTTGCAGGATGCTGAAAACCGACCGCTGGCATTGTTAGCTGCCCTCTGAAAAGTTACCAAAATAGGGAGAACTGCCAACTTATTCAATTGATTCCCCCTATGTCGTATTGTACTCGACTTAGTGATATATTCATCTTAAACGTTGTATTCACTACCACCAAACTTGACGAAATACTTCTAGGAGAGCCTGTCCTTAAAATACTCCTTTTTTTATCCTTTGTAGTGTAACACAAAATTAACATTCCTATTTATAAAACGTAACTTTTCCAAGGAATCTTAATGTATTAATCCACTTTCTACGAAATTCTATCTACTATACACTCTTTGTTGTTTCCAGAGAGTTGGTACACCCGTAAGGTATGTGCAAGTGCTACCATACGATGATTTTAATTTCAAACGACAATCACAGGGAGTCCACACAAACTTCATGGGGAAAACGCATTTAGTTTTTTATCATTTTCTGGATTTAGAGTGGTACACATGAATTATTCAAATCATGGACACCTGTTCGTAACAATTGTGATGTACTGATCACGCACCCACGTGATGTACTAAGTAACTTGAACTATGTTTCACTAATTTTGAAGAAATTGTTGCCAACTTTATTTATTTTTAGTGACTTCTCCTGCCATCGCTCGGCGACATCTTAGCGCACGCAATGATTTTCGTCTATGACTCTTATTTGTCATTGCGTTTATGATGATCTCGTGATTTTGTTACGTGACAAAGCATCAGCTGATCACAAAAAACACAGAGAGGTTTCCGAGAAGGCAGTGTCGTTCAGAGTTTGGGATTTATACAGTTCAAGTTGGTATTATGCTTTTCACTTGTCGAGCAGCCATGTTGGACTTTGTCTCTACTTTCATATGAATATCTCTGAACAATTGACGTGAAGCCAATAGCCTCATAGAAGTTTGAATCCAGTCTTATAAGCAGACAACGGAATGTACAATTTATATAGTTTGAATATTAAATTCTCAACGCATGTTATGTTATATTTATTTATTTGTTTACAATATAACATGAAATATAAATTTTCTTTTCCTTAGTATGTCGCGTCTCCATTTTGCGAGATTCCATGACTTTTTCCTATGTATTAATTTTCTTCCCTCTTTATTTTTATTTTCTATCATCCCTTCCACATCATCTACTATCGAGTAATTCTGTACTCCTCGCTTTATTTCCGAAATTCCTGTTACATTGCTTTGCAAAACATCTGTATTTTTCTTTTGTTGTCCTTCATCTCGTTCTTTTCTTGAGTTTGTGGTGGATCTTCCTTCCTCATTCTCTTTCGGCGGCTTATAATTTGGATTTTCCTAAGATGTGTTAAATCGTTTCTACTCTTTTCGCGAAAACGCATTCTCCAGTATTTCGTATTTTGAATATTTAGAAATAAGAATTTATATTCCCGTGAATAATGTGTGATAAATACATAATTATTTTCGGGTGAAAACTGCACGCGACCAAGTGAAGGACAATAAGGGAATTTACTCTCTCGAAACCGATCGGTTTCCACCTTCAATACAAAGACTCATAACACTTCTGCTTCACTTATATGGATACACCACGCGGTGAATTCAATAGTTATAATACTTCACAGGAATCCAGTTTTACTACGTGTTCACCTTGAAAAACCAGAGGTAGTCTGTCATTCCACACATGAGACTGGTGTGACAATTAACCCAGCAANTTAACCCAGCCACGTATTAGCATGAAACTATTAATCAACTAATGAGTCATATATGAACCGTAAGTATTTCCGTGACGAATGACCCTGACGGCGTGAGACATGAAATGTGAAAACTTTCTCTTTCATGGAGATGTCTCTCGGGTTTTCTGGAGTTTATGTCGGTATGGAAATGGTGTCGAAGGCGAACGGTTGGCGTAGTGGTCAACACCCCTGCGGTCACACGGAAGGCCCCGGTTCGATTCCCGACTCGTCGCCATTTTTCACCCGACTTGAGAAGTCGTCGCACAGCGTCTCCTCGTGTAGAGAGGGTCAACGGAAGAAGAAATATCCGCGAGAAATGTGAACATTGAATGGACATAATTCTTGTAATCCTGCGTTTATTACAATGAATGTTTGAACAACGTAACAGCTCTCTCCTGCTCGAGTGAAAGAATTAGAGCCTCCGAAGCATAAAACCGTTTTCGTTTCTATGTTTCCGTACGTGTGCTATAAAAGCGCGAGGAAAGGTTTCCGGCAAAGTATCGACAGTAAACATGTTTACTTATTCGAGTTGACTTATTCTAGTGAGTTATCTGTGTTCGCCGAAGTGTTGTTAAAGTTAACTCCGCCAATTACCAGGAACAGTGTTATGGCCACGATATACTACATCCGTTAAATCGAAGTGCAGGACGCAAATCGCGTCTATAAACTGGAGATCCTCTTGTTCTCCTGGAGGCTGTAAAACCATTAGTATGTGACCGCAGAACCAGGGTTCTTATGAAATTGCTTTCTCTGATTTCAGTTTCCTTAGTTTTCTGTCTTAATTTCTCTTAGTTAGTTTATAAACTTTATTGTCAAAAAAAACAGTTACAAATTGCGTGTGACCACGTGGAGGACAATAAACTAATTTACTCTCCGGAAGGAAGCAAGGGACCATCCCATCAATTCCGATCAAGGGTCCTAAGGCAGAGGCGAGTTTAACATTTCAAACTACTTCTAACCATAAAAAATTGGTTCGACACGTGTTATAGTATTAACAAATACCAACAAATATTGTATTTAATAAAACATTAAAAAGTGATTTCACAAGTACGTATTATCATCAAGCTATAAATCATTCGGAAAGTATTGTTGATAATTCGTAACTATTAAATAACACTAAATTCGCTAATGATTATTTCAATAGATGTCCCTCCTAGGCAAGAGTCTAGCGAGTCTTCATAAAAAAAATCCGCCTGTACTGGAAGGAAAACCGGAGAAAAACCCGGTCCAGGATGGGGACGGAGATTGGGTCAAACTTAGTTCGACTCGATTCAATACATAAGCATGTGACTGTGGAAGGATAAATAGATTCCTTAATTTAAATTTTGCGAATGAATAAAAACTTGAAATCGCTCGGAAAATTGAATGCAACCAATATTCCGTACGAATACATGAATGTTTAGTTTTATGTAGCAAACTTATTTCACTTACCTGAGTAATATTGCAGATACTGTATTCCCCAATTTTCAATGACGTATGTATTTATGCATGTATGTATGTGTAGTATAAGTCATGTTACTTTGTCTCGGGAAATTCAACTAAAGAACGGAAACCATTCACTGTATCTATTAGTTTATTTTGTATTAGTCGCAGTAAACTACTTTATTGTCTTCAACGTGGTTATACGCAGTTTGTAACAGAAGCTCTCTTCACAATAAATTATTTATATACGTATTTATTTATTGTCAGTCTCATTGGCTTGATGTTGGTATTGAACCTGTACTCAATGTAGCCAACGCTTTTACTTCGCCATCGTCCGTGAGAGTAATGATAAGGGTACATCGCGTTCTGTTGGCAAGACATTCGAACATGAATCCATTGCCAACCTCGGACACCAATTCAATTCAATTGCTCTAGTGACGCTGTTCTGTTCTTTCTGCTTCGAGCAAAGTGTGGAACGAATATTACTTTTGTGTCTTTGTTTGTTGTGTTATTAACTTGTATTTATTTACAGTAAATAACCGCTTTTGTGACTGGTATTAATATTTATTTGGATCTGGTACTTAAATTGTTTGTGACTTAGCTTCTCCTGAAAATGTTCTGATACGCTTTCCTTGAAATTCTCGCGAGTGAGTTTCAAGGATTTGTTTCGTAGAGGTTGGTAATTTGTGTAAGAGATCCATATTGAATAATTTTAGGCAAAGTATCGTGACTGAGTGTATGTATGTATGAATGAATGTTAAGTATGTTGTTCTCCCGATAACTCACAAACAATTTGATTCTTCCGAATTAAACTTGACATTTGACTTTAACTGCTTTGGGAAGAAGCCCATTTCCGGACAGAAGCTCATTCCGACTTCATTTACACTTCCGGTTTCTTAAAATTCAAAAATTTTGAAAATATGCTTAGAAGCATTTTCATTGGCCTGTTAATTCTGCTGAGTACAGATTTTGCTAAAACCGCATTCCTGTACGTCGCACCGCTTTCGAGATAAAAAGTGTTATCTTGGAGGCTGCTTTAAAATCCGCTGGTAAAGCTATTGCAAAGAGTTTAATATGGAAGATAATTCACACAATCCGTACTTCAATGTACAATTACGGTATTTGGGAGTGTTACATACGATGTGATGATATATATTTTGAGACGCTGATCCTTTAAATTTGTCATCTCTTTTAATAATTATAATATATTATGATTTCGATTTTGATTTATTTTTTTAAATTTTTTAGTGTGATGTACGGTGTTTAGTGCACACTCCAAACATTTTTTTGTAAGGTACTCGTAATTTTGTTCATTTCANGACGTGTTTTGCCTTTTGAGAGCAGAGTGTTGTAGACGGCGATTTTCTCTCTGCGAAACGATCACGACAGGAAGTGAGTTGTGAGACTGTTCGCTTTGGTTCGATGAAGAAATTGACTTTTATTGAGAAACGCGGACGGTGTTGTTATTTTTTTTATTGAAAATACAATATCTGAACATAGATTAAAAATAAAATGATGCCACTTTTTAATTATCCGTAAAACAACGTTAAATATAAACTAGAAATATACATTTTAAATAAAATTACGTATTTTCTACTATTTAATGTAGCACTAAAATACTACAGAAAGAAAACTATATTATATCACTTTTTTATCCTTTTTGTTAGAAATTTATGGATTCTTGAATTCATGTTGAAAATTGATGATAAATCATTTTGAAAATATATACAATGTCCAACGTTTCAAAATTGTATTATTATTATTGTTCATTTTTGATTCTTGAACATCGATGAATGCTACGTATCCTCTTCCGGGTCGCAACCAGCATCCAAAGGAACAGAGTCAGTGATCTCGGTTCCATCCTTTGAAACCATGCGTAAGGTATTCGCCGTTCCTCTTAATGCAATTTCTTACACTTCCCAATGTTCCAACTTCACTGGAAGTTTTGTCAGATTGGAGTCTCATGATGTAGGGATCGCCCCATGATTTGCCAACAATGATTGGAACTGTTTCAGTTTTATCTGTCCACATTCGACCAGTTTTAAGTGGCGAGTTCTTACAATTGAATTCCTTCTCAGCATTTTGTAACAACCAAATTTACGTCACATGGAATGCAAACCTTCTTCCCATGATTCTTCATTGCTATATCCTTTATCCCAACATTTTATTATCCCATCTGGTCCGAGTTTTCCCCATCCTGGCCCGGGGTTTTCCTCCGGGAAGTGGCGGATTTTCCTTTGGCGGGAATGTCATTCATACCTTTATTTTAATCTCGAATTTTTACTGTACAATTTACTTTGGGATATCAAATGCATAACTGTACGTATTTATTAAATAATTTATATTATAAATACTAAATCCGCCACTGTCCTTTGGACCCTTGATCGGAATTGAAGGGATGGTCCCTTGCTTGTTTCCGGAGAGTAACTCAGTTTATTGCCCCCCCCCCACGTGGTCATACACAGTTTGCAACTGCTTTTTGAGAATAAAGTTGATTTATCATTTCTTCACTTTTCTGTGACCTCAATTAATGGCGAATACTCTTTATCTGCTTCGTGGCATAAATAGCCATAAATATTGTCAAAGACCAGATATATAGTTATTCCCATATCCTAGCTAAGACCTTAATTCTGTAGAAGGGCTCTAATAACCATCATGTTGGCGAGTCCTAAAACCCCAATTTAAAAAAAAAATCTGTAAAAGTGATGGATAGCGAGAATGAGAATTGTATTAAATTCTTGAGAGAAGATAAATTTTTGTGGATAATTGTAACATTGAGAAAATGGCAAATTCCTAATTTATTTAGTGAAAGTAATTGAAATTTTGACTTTAACAACATGCTGCGCACTTTGAATATTGCGCTGCAATATAATTTCACTAGATTCCAAAGACAAATGAGTGTCCTTACATTTCGGGGTCACGTGAGTTGTTGAGGTTATGTAGGATTCGGTGACCACGCCCTATGAGCGTCGCTCTCTTGTTAATGCCGCGTGACTGGAGTTCCCTCTCTGATGTTTGGCATTGAATCGTTGCATAAAAGAATTTAAAAAATCGCGCAAATACTAACACGACTCAAAATTACAGCTTTCTCAGGGTAAACAAAACGAATTTGCTCTTTTACCTTCCACTCACTTTTGGTTCTCTTATAATACTTTTCGTCATTTTATGGCGACTAACCATTTCTAAGTTAAATTATTTGTTTTATATACTTTCGATCATTTTTGGTTCAGTCATTTTTTTTAAATAAGTAGCCTCGCAGGAAATATTGAGATAATAGTACACAAGTCATAGAAATCTTACCTGGTCGCTGCAGAGTCCTGAAAAAGCAAACATAATACAAAATCTCAATTTTTTTATATTTTATTCCAGTTCATTTGCGATTGTTCCTCGTAAGCAATCACTTTTCTTCCGAGGGTTCTTTACATTTCGAGTTTTGGGGTTTCGACCTGTGTACTATTGTGAAATGAGTGATAATCGTATAATGAGTATTTTTTATCCTTTTGTTTGTTTTTTCAACTGCTCTGACGATAGCGGAGAATACGATTAGAGGATCTTTGACTTGAAAACGCAATTTAATTTTCTCTCATTTCCGCGAAGAATCGTTTTTCTCTTTTCTTGTACTTTCTTTAACATTAGAAAATACATGAAGGAAAATGGCAGTACCGGCATATTAAAGAGATGCAGAAAAACATTGCCAATAACAATCTAGGATGTTATTGGATATAAAGCCAAAGATATTAATGATCCCTATTTGTAAGTTACAATGTAAAGAAAGAAAAACAAAATTTAGTCCGTTGGATTGTAGCGCATTACAAAACCTGTGTTATAATGAAATCAGTATTCTCTGAATACACCTTAGATGCTTCGTTGATTTATTGTTATGAAAACGTTTATTGCAGAAGAAAACTTTAGAATCGTTTGGAGTTTATTGAAAAATTATTTTAATGGAAAATTGAAAAGTTGGAGAATTCAAAAATAACATTTTGCAGAGCGGACGAGTAGGATAAAAAAATTAGGGAGTACATTTCAGATACGAAAAAATATATATAATCCATTGTTTGATAACAATTCGTACTTGTGAAATGACTTTCGTTATGTTTTATTAAATACATAATTGTTGGTATTCTGTTAATATTATATCTCGTACCGAAGTGTTTTTATTGCTAAGAGGAGTAAAGTGCTGAAACTTTAAAATCCACCTCTTGCGTTTGCGTCCTTGATAGAAATTGACGCAATATGTCCCTTTTGCTCGCTTCCGGAGATTGAATTAGTTTATTGTCCTCGACGTCATACGTAGTTTGTAACTAATTTTTTGACTATAAATTTATTTATTTATTATTATGAGGAAAGTGGAATTATGCTCACAGAGTACCGCAAAGGTGGGGCTGTAGATTAAAAATTGAAACATACTGTCTATGCAACAGCAAGATCCATGATTTGAATCGCGCTGTGGAATTTTTTAAAAATTCAATTTGTGTCAGTATAATATTCTGTCAGTTTCCAATTCGACTAATTAAAGACGTGTTTTTGGATTTTCTTTGAACCATGTATCATTGCCTTCTGAACCAAGTTCGATCTTCAAGTGGCATTTTCCAGGTCAAGTTTTAGCGGAAGTGGCATTTTTCTTCTTCTTCGTTTTTTCGTTCGAGATGATGAGTTCTCGAATAGATCTTCATCGTTGATGAGATGAATAAATAAAAAAATAAAAAGGATAGTAAAAGAGTAATTTGAGATAACGATATCCGGGGCATTTCTTCTCCTGTCGCAGGGAATCACACTTACGACGCGCTCAACACTTCGTCAACATGAAGCGATTCTTTCCACCGGGTTTTTTACGTCCACGTAGCTCTAAAAATGTGCCACGAATTTTTATGGTTGAAATATCCGTTATTACCATACTTTCAATTTAGAAGGTTATCTGATTTGCAGGAAGTGTTATTACTAGTTTTGTCTATATCATTAATTCTGGAATAGCGTAAGTCAGAAAAATATGGGAATTGCGTATGAATCATATTTACCGTTAAAGTGAAGGAGGAACAATCTGCATATTAAGTTTTCTTGACCAATTTTTAAAACACGAGCGATCAATCGTTCACTTAAAACATTAAAGCAACTTTTCATGCGAAGTATTTAAAACAATAAATTTTTAATATTCTTCGTGTTTTACAATCATTAGATTCGTCAGAGTCGCGGGTTTCACCTATTGGTGCATATTAAAAATCAAACCTAGTAATTTTCTTCAAAAGAAGTTTAACCTTCTAGGTAAAATGATACTATTAATTTGCCTCATTTTAACTGTACGTTTTTTTATCTAAATAACTAAGTACAATTTTTCTCTTCCTGGTTTAGTTTCCCCTAAGGGTTTTAACTCATGGATTCAATACAGTTACTATAATAATAAATTTATTGTCAAAAAACAGTACAAACTGCGTATGACCACGTGGAGGAAAAAAAACTAATTTACTCTCCGGAAGCAAGCAAGGGACCATCCCATCAATTCCGATCAAGGGCCCTAAGGCAGAGGCGGATTCAAAAATTTCAGCAAAAGTTCCTAGATAAGATAAAAAGTTAGCTGCGAGTTATAATACTAATAGAATGTCAATATGTTTGTAATTTTACGCAAAAAATTACATGTACAAGTTATTATCGAACTATAGATTATTCTGAGTATAGTGTTTAAAAATCATAAGAGTTGAAAAAAACCCACTAAATTCACGATTTATTATTATAATAAACACGCCCCTAAACAAAGCCTAGAGAACCTCTATAAGAAATCCGCCTCTACCCGAAGGAAAACCGGAGCAAAACCCGGGCCAGGATGGGGCAATAAATTCTTGTTTTATAGTTGACCAGTCATTTCGGTGTATGACTGTTCATTTTTATAAAATATGTTTAAATTATTTTTTACTGAAGTGCATTCTCTATTTGTTTCAGGTTTGATGGGAATCTGTTCTCCTATGATTTGATCAGAGAGGGAAGATAGTGACACTCCATTGTAAGTTATAATGTTCTGTCAAACGTCTCGGCTTCTTTATTATTTCGGTTGCACCCAACACGTGAAAGAGCTAAGGCAGCAAATTAAATTTGAAAATTCAATTCTAATGGTGATTTGATTCTTGCGATATTGAATTCGAACTCTGCATATTCTGAAGTCGAGGACAGTAACCTAAATTTCTCTTTCGAACGCAGCAAAAGGTCGTCGCATCATTTCTACCCAAACAGATAAAACTATCCCATATTGAAACATACAAAAATACATAAAGTGAAGTAAAAATGAGAAGCGACGAGATTTGTTTTTTAGTATTTTAAACAATTGCTACTAAACATCTCGTGTTCAAGAAGCCGAGGTTTACAATGAACTCAAACAGCGCCCGGGACATTTTCTGTACATTTTCCATCGATCCCCGGGAGGCAGCAAAAGGGACGGTGCTTGGGAAAATTTTTCCAGGCGAGTAAACCTAATGGTTTATATTTATTTGTTAATTTGGTTCGTTTCAAACATTGATATTATTTCAAGTTTGAAAAAAAAAATTAAAATTTTTATTAGTATTATAATAAAATGTTTTATTGTACTGTGATATATAACGGAGAAATTCATAACCTAATATTCATTTTCTCTGACAAGATACAGTGGTGGAGCTAAAAGTTAAATAGTAAACAAATTTATTATTTGTTTAAAGTGACGTATGCTTTTATCTTTTGAGAGTTCTGGTCCAATGGATAGGGGTGGGGGGGGGGACTAAGGGGGCCATAACCCCCTCCCCCCATTGATCCGTCACTGACTGGAGATGCCACTTCAAATATTAATTAGAATAGCGTTGATTTATAACAGAAGGTTGTGCCCTCCAACGTTTGAAGTGAAATGTAGCATTCGACTCGCGAACCTCTGTGGGACAGCTCTGAAATAAAAGATAATATCTTGACTCGAATAAACATGTTGGTGGGTTTTCCAGATTTCCTCGATGCCAAAATATAAGTCATTTCGGAGGATTGAGATATTGAGTGTAGCTATCGTGTGCCAAGACCTGCCTTGGGTGTCGAGATGTCGTCGTTGGTCAGAGGGCGCTCGTCGTTGGCTGGATGCCAGACGCACGGGGGGTGGGGGGCGGAGGAATATGGGAATAATAAGGTAATGGTGGGATATTCGGTTTACTTCACTTGAAATAATAATAATAAATAGGAAAAAAGACCGGGTTACTTTCACAATAGATGTAGCCATGCCTAACACCAATGGTATA
>NNCF01126368.1:642812-660746 GCA_002313205.1 Laupala kohalensis | reverse complement strand
TACTATTGTGAAATGACATAGACACTGTTTTGTCAGTGTTTACAATGAGACGATTTGCATGGAACCAAGTCGAAAGGTTAGACAAAACGTTTTGAGCATTGGCGTGTTTACATAGTAAATTATTGTCATCAGCAAAAAGAACCATTTTGCAATCTGATGTGGATGATGACATGTCGTTCACATAAAACACATTGCCAGGTTACCAAACAAAAAGTTACTACCCGAAACAACATCATACGAAAACTGACGTACAAAATGGGGTTCCAATACTTAACACAAGTAGTTTAGCCTTGTGCCACTCTGTCGCAGAATATGCCTGACCGGTGTGGTACAAATCTAGACACGCCATTTAAGAATTTAGATGTTGCTTTAAGCGAGACTTGTCGCCTTATAACAGGTTGCTTGAGACCAACTTCGCTGGAAAAACTGTATTGCTTGGCCAGTTTAGCGCCACCTGATATCAGCCGAGACGTGGCTGCCATAACATACGGTAATAACATCAAAATCCCACCCCCTATACCGACCGCAGCCAGCTCCACACCGCCTGAAATCTAGGAAGAGCTTCCTCCACGTGACAGATGACCTAACCGAGTCAGTTCAACAGACCAGGCTAATAATTTGACGATCACGTAATAACCATCTTCGAGACTGGATATTGCCATCTTGGGACCTTCCACTCGCGCATGATGAGGACTGGCCGATCTGGAAATCCTTTAACAGACTTCGAACGGGAGTCATCAAGTCAAGAGTGGATAGGAAGAATTGGGGTTTCCCTTGCGAAACTTCATATGGCGAGAAGCAAAGCACTGCCCACCTTCTTGTATCCGACTTACCCCTGCAGTGTTTAGGATTTGATGCAAGAGACGGACAATGCCAGTGATGCTGCCATATTCTGGTCTAATCATGAATGAACATTTTGCCTATACATGAGTGTTGTTCCTTTCTTATTATATTTTTTAATGTGTTAGATGCTTCCGACACTATTTAATGTAATATACAACAAATACCATTTTATTTTCGTTTGTTGTTAGGTAATATATCAACAATTTAATTTACGTTTTATAAAAAATGGCAGTTTTCCGTTTCATTGTTTGCAAAATATAAATTCTTGTGAATGTGATTGAATATAAATACAAGTATATGAATAACGGGATCAGGCTACGCTCGGATTTATTCATTATAAAAATAATTTTATGTAAATTTTTAATTAATGAATTTATATACATTTTTGTGACTAATTTGATAAGTTAAATTAATTTGCTTATTTAATATAATTTATATGAAACATATATTATAAAACAATATATATATATATATNAGAGCAACGCTCGCATTTAGTCAATATGAGAATATTTTCATGTAAATTTTTAATAAAAGAATTCTTATCCGATGAAACATTGTTTCTTATAATACCGATGACTATCCATGTGTTATGGAGCGGTGCTGGCGCTACAGAGAAATGCGTCAATTATCATTTCAGCCATCGAGAGCGAGTGTTGTGCATTGCTTCAGCGTAATGCATTCTACAGAGGAGAAGGAACGTTTACAGACGAAAACCAATTTAAACTTACAGTTATTTCCCGTATATTAATTTTGTAAAACAAATTGTCACAAGATTGACACTTATGACATTCGATTCCTGATGTTTAAAATACCCTATGCATCATGTTTCGGCAAAATCCCACGGTATGTTTAAGAGATAGCCGATTGAAACTTACTAATATTGCTCGTATAATAAGAGTAAGATAGTTCTTTAAAATGCAAAGAAAAGCACTGGTTCTATATGATACATCTTCGTCAATTGTTCCTCAGAGTCCTTTTGTTCGCAGTCAGGAGGCGTAGCTCTAGACACCTCTCCTTTCACCTCGAACCCTTTTCTGCGATTCCACATCCCTCTTTCACATGCACACACCCTCACTGCATTTGCTGACTGACAGACGCTTTTTAGAGATTGCTGCAATTTGCAAATTGCGCTGCTTGCTTACTCGAAAGCGGTCCGCAGCGTTCTCTTGACCGAAGACTGAAGACCGTTGCCATGGAAATGGATGGACCTCACGTCTTGCGGTTTTTTTCGAATGCATTTAAAGGATTTGCGTCGTCCTTCTAGCCAGGGCTATCCAACACATATTGTAGAGTGAACTACATATTTTCACCGTTTGTAAGCACTGTCGACATTTACACATCATTTGAACAAAAAGGTTAATATAAAACGTGTGAATAGACAATGAAAACGAACAATTTATGTTACCCATGTCAGGTTTCGCGAAAGTCGTTTAAATCGCCAGTGATATCTATTGAAAACAATTTTGCAATACTTAACAGAAGTATTGTAAAAGAACGAGACTTCTTGTCTATAAAATATTTACTTTCTAAAATGTACTAAAATTTATTATTTTAATTTTGATTCTAATAATAATAATATTTAAAACTAGTAGTAGTTTCTATAACTAACTTTAAGGTTAAAATTATTTCAGTACTGAACGTGAAGTTATGAATTATAAATATATTCAATAAAAGTTTTACGTCATTCCAGAATGTTTATTGAAGATCTCTCGTAAACTATTTGTTTAATATAAAGGCAATAACGGGAGAGCTTCATAAAATTGTGGATAGCATGCTTCTGGAATGTTCCTTCTAATACGAATAAACTTCAGTACTATACTACTTTTATGAACAAAGTTTTTTCCTTCGTAACCTTTACAGAGTAAAAATGAACGAGGGTTTGTGAAAGAATATACGTTAAGGATTCTCCCAACAGCTTTAAAGCACGCAGTAAAACGAAATTTATCGCGAAAACGTTTGAATTCGCTGTTATACACCCACAAAACGCACCCAAACGTTTCTCTGATCATTGCTACGACTGTGGACCGATTGCAAATGCGATAATTTGAGCACAAGTTTTACAACCGTATCTCGTTTCTCTGGCTTTAAAAATACTAATAAAAAGTGTATTCTGTAGAGAGAATTTATACCTAGTCTTGAATTAAAACAAGTTTGGAAAACAATATTAGATACAACCAGATTACAATTTATTTATTTTGTTTAGCCTCCTCAGTTGCGAACAAAGAAATGCATTTAAAAGAAGTGAAAACTTGGAACAAAGCTGAGATGACATGTAAAAGTGCAGCATGAATACAAATTGAATCTTAAACTAAAAAATATGCAACTTTTGAAACTTACAGAGTTATAAAATTACGACCTTAATTCATGAAAAACTAGAGCAGAGCCAGTGAATTACATATAGTTTAATAATGAAAAATTTAAAGAGAATTTCAATAAATGTATAATTGGTATATGGCGTACATACTATGAACATTTGTGAGCATTTGATTACAAAAGTAAGTAGTGGATTCATAGTGATTTATTTAAAAGGAATTGATTTTGTTCTGTAGCGGTGATACTTTGCAAAGAAGTTGCAACGCATGTAATTTCACTTGTGAGTGTGGTTTTCATGGGCAGAGCAACTGAGTAAGTTTCGGTTAGAGATATCATGTGCACAACGAGCTGTTGTGAACGTCATGGATCGATAATTTGGTTACTGACGACACAACCAGGCCTGACCGCGGACCACGGGATGAGCAGCAGGGCAGATACAGAACGGCGCGTGATGGAAGAGCATGACGGGCGGTCGGGCCGGCCCAAAGGTTCCTTATTTCTTTGTCAATCTGATTAACAGTCAATTATTAGATCCAGTCATTTCAACATATGATTATAAATTTATGTCCTTTACGCCCATATATCATATCAGATCCAAGAGTAGAAAGCTGCGTCAGCGAGGTTGTTCATCCACATGGCTCCTCGTGAATGACTGACTATTCTGCGATAAATATATGATAATAAAATATAAACATGATACACTTAAATTTAAAAAAGGACATTAATTTTAAAATAACCCAACAATTACCTGATAACATCTTTAGTAGAGAAATATCTTGATGTCAAATATTATTACCAGGCACATCTTAATATCGATATAAATGAAATCAAAAAAATTAATGTAGCTAGCAGCATTCAGACAATGTGTCTCGTGATTGATTTCATCACAAGCGAGTCAAATGTAGGAGATAATTAAGTAATTCGATTTTACTGTATAATTAACGTGTCTTTAATATAATATTAAGGGCTGTAATGACCTTAATGTTGACGAGCCCTAAAGCCCCACAAAAAATAGTATTAGCGACGTTTTTTGAAATATTGTGTTAAAGAGTGAACGTATTTACATAAACTCATTTCATATTATCAAATAAGGTCATTCTAATTTTTTCCTATTACATATTCTTATTTATAATTATTATTATTTCCATAAAACTAAGAAGTAATAGCTGTTTTATTGTCCGGACCTTAAAGATATGGCAGTCTTAATTCTTGATGGATTTGTTTCATGTAAATTAAAACGAGTGGACATTTCCTAGGACTTCCAAGAAGACTTACGATTTATCTTTAACCAGATGTTCACAGGAGGGGGTGCAGATAGCAATGAGCTTGAATATTACATGACTGCATAGTAAGCACAAATAAAACATTATGCTGAAGCAAGATAAGTACTAGCTTGCATTTACTGAAATATTTGCACGATGTGTAAATAATAATAATTACCTTGAAAGAGCAATTTTCTCCTTTTCTTATTGTATAAATCGCTTTGACAAAATAACAATTAATTTAAATATACCCGTTTACTTAAATAATGACAAATATATAAAATTATCTTATAGAATAAATTCACTTGTTCGATTTTTCGCATCTGTGTCTCTTTAATTGTTGATAATTATTTATTAATAATTACGTTGAATTGGATGTCCTGAAAATAGCTTAGACGACATAATAGAAGCAATGAATTTCAGATCAGACAATATACACCGTAGCTTATCGATACAGTTTACTATTTCTTTTCCAATTGATAACAATCGCATAAAGAATGATTTTATTTTAATATTATGCATTGCGTTTGGGTGCGTAATTAATACATTTAAATTCGGTCAAAATAAACGGACTATTTCGTTCAAAAATTGTCAATATAATTTACAAATTTTGAAAACAATGTCGTGAAGACACCTAGCAACCAGGAATGAGGTCGCAAACCAGACGAAGTAGATTAGTGGGTAATGACATATGAAGACAAACTGTATATAATCGGGGGAGTAGTGGACTCGAGGCAGAAGGACTCAACAGCTTCGTGGGCGTTGCAACTTATGTGACACCCCCAGCACTCTCACCGCTGGTTCCCGAGTCAGGTCGGAAGCTGGAAGGAACCGAGTCTGTCAAGATCTACACTGTGACGTCATGACCGCCACCTATTTCTCTCTGGCTGCTGCCACCTGCGACCACGGAGCGTTGTAAGTACTATTATATGTGTCATCCTAGCTATGGGTTTCACTAGCCTCTTGACTCCTGCCTAAACCGAAACCTAAACCACCCCTTTCCTCCTCCTACGTAGTGTCTACCCTTCGTGGATTCAGTCAGCCAACCAGATGAGAACCACGACAACAAGACTTAGATCCAGTCTTTCTTTTTTCAAATTTTTGATAACTATTTCACAAAACGTTTCTATACAGTATGATATCATCAAGACGGTGTACAAATTCATTTCAAAACGTGTGATCATGTGCATAATGACGTAGGGTCAGGTGCTAAGCATGAATGCATCTCATTTAAATAGTTTCAACTAAGAAGTGTTATGTACGTCCCAATATGTCACAAACTATTTACCATCAATAAATAGTGTTACAGTCAAATTCACGGTTTCATTAAAATTCGAGAATTATTCAAATTTTCTCAAATTACATTTTATCAAGTAGGGAACAGTATATCACGTAAAACAAAAGTAAATTATATTGTTGTTATGATTTTCAGTCTTTCACATTCAATATGTGTTACAAAACGTGGGAGTACAAAGTCAATATTATTTTCCTCAATGAACATCGACGAAGTGTACACCCTTTGATGTTCTGATACTCACTCAGAATCTGTGTCCAAGCCTCATCATATGGTTAGTTAATCATATCCCATTACCGTAGTGTGAGTATCATACATGTAGTCTGCCACATTGTATATCAGTATATCTTCTATCTCACTCGCAGCTACATGGTATCGTTTCTAATCTGTGTCGTACTTATGTAATATTATTACGAAGCATTCGCACCATACGTTCTACTCAATGGTAAATCACACAAAGTATCTCAGCTTCTCTAATTGAAATCCATGGCTTCACACGATACATCTCTGCAAATGACATATCGAAAATTCCCAAAGATCCAACTTTTGCTCAAATTTAACTCTATAAGAATAATTTTTGAAAATGAATGTGTTTTGGGTGTTACACGCTTGCACCCTCCAAAGTCCAACACCGATAGCGTGAAAATATTACGCTTACGTCGTTGGAAGCACGTGCGCTGTAATTGTGTTTTGTCAAACGTTCGCCAAGTGAACATTGTATATTAATATACCTCTGCAAGAATGGAGGAAAATTGTATGGGTAAAAACATAACATGAGAATGTGATTTTACAATGAAAGTCGTTTACTCTAAGACGCATTTTCTGCATATGATTACATGTTGCAAATGAGCTTTAACAACTATTATCGCACCCACTTTTCGAATTTAGGTATAGATTTTGATCAGCCCTAGTACATATAGTATATTTAACGTAACTCAATTCCGTACAAAGGGTAAGAAATGCAGAAAATGTTTTGGATTATTATTTTACATTGTGTAACAAATACCGCAAATGAGGTTATAAGATAGTATTCAGAGCGTTTTACGGGTGCATGCACTTTTTGGAATTGTATTCGCAAACGTCTGTGATGAAAATGAGATATGACTCGCCACCTTTGAAATGGGACAGAGAAAGGGAGAGCTAATTAATACTTAACAATCTTGATTAAATATAGTTTGTTTTTAATAATAATGAATCTAATTATATCAGTCATAATATATTTGATAACAATGTATCTAATAATATTAATTTTTTATTCGCACCGATTTATTGAGCATGAAATTTGAACCGATTTTTCTTCTCCAGAATGCGACGTGATTCCAAACCTCGTGATTGAGGGATTCCATTCCTCGGGGGTGTTGGTATTTGTTCGTGGATGGGAACCAGAGTCTCATGCTCAGCGTCTCACGTCTACTGGGGCTGAATGGAAACTCGACGGAGAGAAGCAGCTGAGTCAATACGACACGATATTCCAATATGCGCCGCCGACTCCTGCCGCTTGCCCCTCTGCCACCCTCTCGAACTCCAAGGTACCATCTGCCTACTCCTGCTTCACATGTAGAAATACACGCCAATGTGTTATTTGTATATACACTTGATACATACACTACAATATAATTATAAGCATGTATCTGTAGCGACTGCGTAGCAGGAGGCTTTGGTCGCATGTTAATTTCTCTTAGCGCGTGCACTGTAAATACTTGCCTAGTACAGTTCCTTTGTAGTTGACTAGTAATAAGAAACGGTTAGTAACGCAATGTTTATTATAATCTAGAAGATTATTGAAGAAGCGTTTGTTTTTATCGGACGTACTTTTATCGACTGTTGCTACTATCAACAAAAGGAAGTGTAATTAATATAGTCACGAGATAAAATCGAGGCTGCGTCCTGAGGGGAGCAGAGAGGCCAAAGAATCAAATGTAGCTTCGCCCTTGACCCCACAACGTGCTACACGCTTGCACCCTCCAAAGTCAAACACCGATAGCGTGAACATATTATGCTTACGTCGTTGGAAGCACGTGCGCGGTAATTGTGTTTTGTCAAACGTTCGCCAAGTGAACATTGTATATTAATATACCTCTGCAAGAATGGAGGAAAATTGTGATTACTATGTCGCTGCTAATAAAATGATTTGTAAATCTTCTGAAATCAGAGTATTTATCGCCGTATATGTCGCGGCATATCTACGTGGCGTGGATTGATAACTATTTAATTAAAAGAAATAGTCTCGATTTGGTGGTAATTTAAACTTTGAAAAAGATGACAACACGGTGGTGCCTTTCGTAGTTGTGGATTTTGCGTGTGCAGAGCAATTATGACGGTTACATGTAGAAGTATCTGTACAGTCTCATAGAACGTGTCAGAGTTACTATCATAGTTCGAGTGTTCAGTCACTGTCCAGATATGAAGGTCTGCGGGTCAGGAAAACAAAAGAGAAGATGGCGGCTCGCAGGAGAGAGTAGCAGGCGGTCAGGCTGACCGAGAGGTTGCGAGAGCAGAAAAAAGCGCTCGTTCTCTGTGGACTGGTCGGTTGTTCATTTTTTTGTCGAAGTGATCATTAATTCACCCGAACATCCAATTAATTATCACGTCTATATTATCGTACCGGAACCCAGAGACGAGGACAACGTCAGGGAGATCGCTCCTCATGGTTCCACGTTCGTGGACATTCTGCAATAAGTGAATATTTCTGGATTTATTTTCGAAAAAGGCCATAACAATATTGATGGAAACCACAGAATTGAGGTGCTTCGGAATTAAAACGCGATGATATATGGTCTCATTTTTTAGTAGATCTCTTTACTACTTTTGAAGACAATTTAAAACTGTTTGTTTATTTATTATTTATTTATAATTTACTTCATTGGTGAGGTGTTTTGTATTTACTTTTATAGTGTGATACAAGACACCAAGCGAGCTCTTCCACCAACGAACATAATTTGGAAGGAGAGATGTTCCGAACACTCGCTGAGGAAAGCCCAGATGAAAATCTCGTCCGGTGAGGTCGAGCAGGGGATCCAACGGTCTTGGAAATGCGTAACGAGGACGCCGCTACTACGCTACAACTATCAGTAACATAGACTCGAAAAAATATTATAACTTGAATGTTCACTCGTAAAAAAGGTAAAAGCATGTACACCGAAATGAAATATAATGAACCGTATCTTCTACGTAATATCTATGTCCACAATTTATAATTACAAGGAAGAAGGTTAAACCTCGAATCATCCTTCTGAGCTCCATAAAACAAAGATAGCCTGCAAAAGGTGTGAGTGACAATTCCACCATATAACTGAAGTAGTTTTGTATGTAATTTTCAACAGAGAAAAGCTTGTTATGTATTATTTCCGTTTACGCACAAATCGCAAATATCTCAACCAATGAATGAATTTAAACTCTCATAATAATTTCTGGATTCGAGTAAATTTTAAAAGTAAAAATGAAACTATTCTGACTACAAATTTACTGGATACAAAGTTAATGGAATCAACATAAATAATTTTTATGTTATTGTTGTTTTTACTTGCAAATTTTGTAAGTTCTTGCTAAATGATTTATAACATGTGAATCTTCTGAAATATGTTCAATTTGCAATTTAAACTTACGGGAACTGCAAAGAACGTTAATTTATAAAAATGCCAATAGATATAATTTTATTTGTACCGCATATACCTGGAAAATATTCAAAAACAAGATCCTTTCTTCCACTCAATATAACATAAAAGTCCATTCAAAATACCTTCATGTTCGCAGTCATCTATAGTGTACAATGATGTGTGTTGAGTTGGCACGATCGTTCACAGAAAATCGGATTTCTCAGTGAAAGAACAGGAAATGTCTCAGACAGATCCCAAGAATTCACATAACATAAATGCGAACAGAGATATGTCAACATAATTCTTCAACGAATTGGAAAGTAAGTTCCAAAAAATCGTTGTTGAACGTTCCTTCACATCACAAATGTGACAAATTGTTGTTCGAACGAAAATTCTTTTGAATAATTCACACCTCCGAGACGTACTTTTCCTCATACTACTTTTGAACATTCTTACTGAATTCTTTCGAAAAATACTTTTGAACAAGTATATGAAAAGAAAATAATACATTCGAAAGTATTGAGTAACCTACACGTATTGTTTCAA
This sequence comes from Laupala kohalensis, assembly GCA_002313205.1. Taxonomy (NCBI): domain Eukaryota; kingdom Metazoa; phylum Arthropoda; class Insecta; order Orthoptera; family Trigonidiidae; genus Laupala; species Laupala kohalensis. The sequence goes on along the minus strand of NNCF01126368.1, from coordinate 650,892 downwards.
ACGCAATAAAAGTAAGAATCAACGATGGAAAAGTGGTGTTTTTTGCCCGTAAAGATTTTTGTGTTATTCGCATCCGAGTACTTGTTAAAATCCGTAAACTCACATATTGATCACATATGAATATTTGATGCTCGGGTTATGAGGCAAACGTATGGACGGTGAATTTACTCTAGTGAGCAAACGTTCCATGTTCGACACAGAATACGAATGTTTTCAGGGTTAATGTGGAAAACCAATGCACAAAAAAATGTCCTCTTGATCGTGATCACAAGTCTCGGTCTCTTGAGCTTTTTCTCATTAAGATCTGTGGAAAGTGAGTACGATGTGCACAATACATGACTGTTCTAGGATATATAATACATACAGACAATTCCAATGATTTATTTTCTACTAGTTGATATTCCACGATTTAAATCACGACTAGTTTTGAATTTGTGAGCAAATATAATTCTTGAATATCCCTTTGATATCTACTGAAAACGTTCGTCATATTCAACGCACGGATCTTCTTCACTCTATTATAACCCCCAAAGAAAACTTGAAAAAATAGCTCCCAATTACCACGGGATCACTGCGTAAACTGAAAGCAATAATTTGTAAATTACACAAATACATACTTCAACAGTCAAACTAAAAAAAAAAATACTATTCACCAAACATATACATATTTCTTCTGATTCTTTAATACTTAAGACTTAAGAAAAACAAGACTTCTAGAAAAATTCCTTCAGCACCATCTAGTAGAGACTCTGCAAACTTCATCCACGAAGTACACAAAATTCACAATTTAATAAAATCATATCTATGCTTGGCATCAAACAGATGTTTTTTTTAATCAATACCTTATGCACATGCACACACACGTTCATAATTTTAAAATTACAAAAAATCATCCCTTCCGGACATTTTGAAAAACTTTTTGGGACAAGAAATTGATTTACAAAGTCGGTCTTTCTGCATTTGTAACATCTTGTCGACTATAGAGAAAGGAATTCATATTGGATTTCGTTAATAAACCTAGTTCCCTGAAATGAATCAAATACTCAGCTTCGAGGGCCTAAACGCTCTACCAACACTTTTCTATACGTTCTATCGATTTGCTCTTTTATTTTACAATTGGGGGACAGCAGTCTTGGTTTCAGCTTGTTATATTCTAGACTGCTTCTTTTGGTTAGCCGCCTCCTCGTGGTGTCCCCTGATTCACGCTATAGGTTTACCAAGCTAGGGTAGCATTACTTCCACTTACTTGTGCTGCACTCCTGTTATCATTCCTATTAGGTCTCTCTTGGCCTCTTACGTCTTTCGACCCCGACGCGAGGGCTAGGGAGTCATTCACTTTCCTCTTCTCTTTCCTTATATTCTTGTCTTCCCCATTTATTACTACTCTATTTCACGACACTCTTGCTTTCTTCTCAACGTTTCTTCTGTAGGCGTGAATGCAGCAAGATGGCAGCCCCATCATCACGCACCCGAAAAGCAATGAACAAAACAAATCATAGTGAAAATAACCCAGATCGTATGCCTGGTTCTAGTCTGGGCAATTCATCCTCTTCGGAGACTAGTCTCATGGATTCTGTTGCTTTCAAAAGACCTCTTAAAAAAGTGGCTTAATGAGATCGCCACCAAATGCAACCCCACCTTCAGAGAAAGGTCTAACTTTAGAAGATGGAAAACCGGACCAGAAAGGTACCATGATGAAAAATGAACAACAGCTTTATTAAAAGTGGCAGGAGTCAGTACAAGAAAATCAGGAAGTTAAAAATAAATAACAGACTTTCCAGCAACAAATTAAGGAGATGGAATTGAAGATTAAAACTATGAAAGATGAAAGAAATTCTAATGAAAAGAAAAAGGAATAAATAATGAAAACTGACTATTGCACTGATGAAGAACTTATAGCGGAAGAAACAGAATGGATACGTGTTAAAAATAAAAGCAAAATAAGAAAAATGAACTTTAGTCCAAGTCCAGTTTAAAAACAGTACACCAACAAACTCTAATCAACATAACCCCAAGAGAGGACCTACTCCACCACCAATTATAGCAGATGGCATCAAAAATTACAATAGTTTGTACAAACAGATAATGGAACTCATCCCAACAGAGAAATTTACGATTAAGCTTATCAATAAAGATAACTATAAAATAAATGTAGCAGATGGAGACGTCTACCGAGAAATGACAAATGTAATGAAAGGCTGTAACTGGCATTCTTACGCAAACAAACAAACAAGACCTATCAGAGTCATGGTTAAAAAGTTACATCACTCTTGTGAGCCTGAAGCTATTGTGGAAGACTTGAAAGAAAAAAATTCAGAATAATTGAAGCAGTCAACAAGCTAAAGTGGAGAACTAAGGAACCCTTGAATATGTTTATGTTAACATTTGAAGCTAGTGAAAATATTAACATGATATATAGTATCACTAGTATATTAAATTGCGTAGTGGAAGTTAATGCATTCAAAAGTTCCAAGATGCTTCCACAGTGTAAAAGATGCCGGACAAATGAGCACACTCTGAAATATTGTAATAAGCAACCAAGAAGTGTTAAATGCGCCGGAAAACATTTAACTAAAGACTGCAAAAAGACTGCTGATACTAAACCAAAATGTGTACACTGTGGAGAATAACACCCAGCTAATTATAGAGGATGTAGTGTAGCTAAGGAGCTGCAACAATTAAGAAATAAAAAACAAAATATGAAATCAGAAAAGAGGATAATTCCTCAAAGAACGGATGAAGAGGAAACCTACGTTCAGGCATTAACACAACATAATGACCAGAAAAGTGAAGTTTTAAATAAAGAAATCAAAAAGACTTTGGAACTTATTCTTCATAAGTTAGAGAAACAAGGAAGATTGGTAAATAATCTTGAAGAGCGATTAATGAAACTTTAATATAGCAATAAAGGAGCTATACCCAAAAATCAGAAGAAATGAATTTAGAGGATACAAAGTATACCATTCTATACATCCAGATAAAAATGCTAAAGGTGGTAGTGCAGTGATAATTAAAGAAAATTTACCCCACTATGAGGAAGTAAACTTTCACACTGAAGAAATACAGGCAACAGCTATTTGTATACAAACTAAAAACTATTCCATTATCGTTGCAGGAGTCTATTGTCCACCCAGACATTCTATTAAAAAGAAAAAGTACTTGGAGTTCCTTAAACAATTAGGAAAACGTTTTATAGTGGGAGGGAATTTCAATGCTAAAAACATCCATTATGTATCTCGTCTCACCACGACGAAAGGTAGAGAGTTACTTAAAGCAATTGAAGAATATGGTAGTCAAGTTCTTTCAACTAGTAAGCCTACATATTAGCCCACTGACTTTGAAAAAATACCTGACTTGATAGATTTCTACATTGTCAAGAATATATCAAGTAATTATATTCAAATAGATGACAGTCAGGACTTAAACTCAGATCACTCTCCCATATTTTTGACTCTTAATGACAAGGTTATTCAGAAAGAAAGTAATCCAACCTTAGTCAATGGACGAACGGACTGGGTAAGTTTTAAACAATGCCTAGAAGAGAAGATTAAACTGAAAGTTTATCTCAAAAGCAATCATGAACTGGATTGTAAAGTAGAAAAGTTCATAAATGATATCCAGTATTCAGCTTGGGAAAATACACCTGAAATTACAAGAACTACTGGAATTAAATAAATTGTGTGATAGAAAAAGCCTTAGAGGAGAGAAAGGTTTGCACTACCGTATTTCTTGATGTAGCACAAGCCTTTGATAAGGTATGGCATAAGGGCCTAAAGCACAAGTTAAAAACTATCTTCTCCAAACAATATTCTGAAATATTGGAATCATATATAACTGATACGTATTTTAGAGTGAAGCAGGGAAATGATTACTCAGAGCTCAAAGAGACTAAAGCAGGTGTTCCCCAAGGGAGTGTGTTGGGACCGTTCTTATACTTGTTGTATACAAACGATTTACCAACTCCAGCTGATGGTAATATAGCTACATTTGCTGCTGATACCGCACTTTTGACAGTAGGTAATAATAATACAGATGTAACATACAAATTACAAAATGCCATCACTCAAGTATAACTGGACAAAAAAAATGGCAGATAAAACTCAATGAACAAAAATCAGTTCATATTATTTTCACCAACAAAAGAATTGATCACACACCTATGTTCATTAATAATCGAATGGTACTCTATTCGAATACTGAAAAGTGCCTGGGTATTACCTTGGACGCTAAGCTACAATGGAAGGTCTACGTTTAAAAAAAGAGAATAGCAGGACATCAAGTATAGAAAAATCTATTGGCTTCTCTGCAGAAAGTCATCCCTTTTAGTCCATAATAAACTACTATTATACAAACAAATATTGAAACCCATATGGACGTATGATATACAGCTTTGGGGCTGCACTAGGAAATGAAACGTGGAAATTATCCAGATATTCCAGAATAAAGTGCTAAGAAACATTGTTGACGCTCCATGGTATATTAGAAATAAAGATCTGCATCGGGATCTCGCTGTACCACTCGTGACCGAAGAAATTCGTAACTTTGCTGCAAAACATGAAGAAAGACTTCATCAACATGTGAATGTTGAGGCTATACAACTTTTAGACACTTCAGAGGTGGTTCGTAGACTCAACAGGATGAAACCTCATGATCTTCTGTGTCTGCCGTGAACTCTGGTGCTGTCTTGAAGAGTAGTAACATCTTATCTATAGTCGCTAATGAGGGACTTTAATACTTAGTGTATATGCCAGATGTGAATTGCTGATTAGTCTAGATAAGACTAGATTGCAGTGTTATTAAGTACATTAATGTGCTTAATTTTATAATTTAAAAAATACAATTGACTCCTTGCGTCCAAATATACTCGGAAAGATTTTCAATTTTTTCCAAAATAAAAAAAATGAATCCTGTTCGGGTATTTTGAAAAAAACATTCGGGCCAGGATGGTTTTGCGAGAATTACTTGATATTTGCAATTGATTCTGTTATGTTTTCTGGTTCGAAACACGTCACAATTGCTAGTGCGAAGGGGTTACACATTTTTAAGTTCACTGTGACATGAAGAGTAGTAACATATCGTCGTTTCGTTGGGAGTTTCCCCGCCACCCTTATAACAGGAAAAATCTGTACGTCATACGCCAATCGCAGTAAGGTTTTTTGCTTGTTACATCATGGAAGTCACAATGCTACCACTATTTGTCCTATAGAAAAAATGATTTGTACTTAAGGGTGCAAGATGGTACTTTTCTCCAGTTTTTATAAATAATCGGGACACTGTTGGAGTGATTAACTTTAACTTTAGTGTGCTAACACACTGAAAAATTCCCTATCTTATTAACTTAAAACATTTACTCGCGAACACCCAGGAAAGTGATGGGGTGGATACCCCCTCAATGGGGGCTGGTTAGATGATAAGACATAATTATTTTATACAAATGTACTGCTTGCGTCTCATGACATTAAGTGTAATGCTTTTCACTTAAATCAATCGATTTAATAGTGAGAAAACCCCAATTTTCGAAAAAAAGGGTGAAATGTTGAAGAACGTGTCTTGCAGGGGATTTCTCCTATTGACGAAAAATCAGGTAAGTCATGTTTCCTGGACACCACGCTGAGTTGTTTTGACATATAGACACACTCTTCAGAGGAAACAGGGGTGGGTCTTCAGATGCGGTCGATGTTATAATCTCAGTTACTAGAGTGGACATTATTGAGTCTACACGTGAGACAAGATCTCCCTTACATCTTGAAAGCAGATATTTTTGATTAATTTTCTCAAAATTTGCATCTCTCATCACTGTAAGTGTGTCCCAGCATGAAAGGGGGGGGGGAGAACACAGACTCTTTCCAATAAAGGAGTTTCTTGGTAATACATGGAAGCTTCTTCACCCAAAATTTCGCTGTAATACATTTTAAAACATGGATGTTATGAAATTGTAAATTTTCAGCGCCGGTAATTTTAACACCAAAGTGTATTTATAAATGAATATTTGGAATCGATACCATTTACATAGAGAAATAATATGTCTACACCCAATTAACTTTGTTTTGGTCTGTGTGATGCATACAGGAGCATCACATTGACAGCAGCAACGTAAAAAAGAGAAACTAGTACGAGACCCGTGACTGCATGTATTTTAATTGTGAACTTCCTTGGATTGTCCTTTGGAGTCCAGTTCAGTGATTATAAAAGCAACTAACCTTAATGAAATACAACATACATTTCCTTCATAATTTAATGCAATTTATGTATTATGTACTTATGTATGTGTTCATAATTCAGTTGGTTTTCGTAGTTTAATAGTGTGCTACACATTTCTAGATATATAATCTCGAAGTGTCAACATCACAATTGACTGAAGCCAGCATCATTGCAGGCCATAAATCGTAGTGCATCCACCTCCAGGGCAACAAGGTACTCAAATATGTGTTTATATGTCACTAAGAAGCTATACATCATCTCACTCAGGATCAATGACCTTGATTCAATGAATGATTGTAAAATTGATGAGTACAACATTGATGCAATTGGTGAGATCATAGGAATCACGCAATAAATTAACAATAAAGCAGGTCAATGTATCAAAAAATTAATTTTTGAGATATTTTTAAAATTAAACTCACTATTATATATTTCATCAACGTATCAAATTACTATAAATAAAGTTAGGAAAAAACTTTTGTATTAAAAACCAGAAGGTGGAATGAATTTGGGTTAATGCGTTATAAAATCTGTACCACTACATTATTATTTATTTAATGAAATAATGTGTAGATAATTCATTTTGTAAAGCATTTCAAAACTGAATATGAGAACGTTATGACAATTATCTAAATACTGAAAATAAAATAATAAAATAATTCAATTAATTAAAGAACTGATTTCAATTCTGATAACACAAAAATGTTACATTAACAGAAATTTGCATACATTTGCATCGTAATGTGAATTCAGTAGCAATACGTAAGTACTACAAAAATAAAAATGTGTTAGCAATATAATAGAGAAAATTACGCATTGATAAATTAGTGCTATATATTTTGTAACAAGTTTCTGTAGTTAATTCGTTTTCATGATCTTGTTAATAATCACCACATTAAAATGTATTTAAGTGTTTTCCCCTATCAATATCCCCCCTTGTTTCTGAGAGTTAAAGTCTTAGCGCAGTTCCAAAGATATAATTTACCTGTACATATTTGTACTGTTTTACAGATTAGTACAGATGCTATGGAGGATGTGACTGGAATAAAGAGTGACTGGAAATATATTAGTTATATTTGTAAAGCCCGAGTACTATATTTTCGTATAAAATTATTATTATAGCATGTAAGAACTCAAGATGAAACATTCAAATGCTGAAGAATATACCATACGAAATTTGCAAAGAAATAAAAAGGGTACTGATTGATATGTGAATTGATTTAAAGTTCGATATTTGTAGTCAAATAGAGTTCAAAGAATTACTTCCTTTATAGTTTTCATTTTCAATAATATCAATTCTTCATAACGTTACTATCTCCAAAATAATCATTAACTTGTAGTTATTATGGTGTTTAGTGTATGAGTTATATCGGTTGAAAGAAAATATATATCAGAGTATTTGAATGAGGTAATAGACTTTCTCATTTGAGAGACGTGTAAAATTATATATATGCCTATTCCTAGGGACAAATCTTGTTGCTAAGATAATACACAATTTTATTCATTATTAAAATCATCTCAACAAGCTAGAAGAAAATAAATATCAAATTAATTTTGAAATACAAGACAAGAGTACTGTGGGAAGTAGAGATATTGAAAATGTTGTGTAAATCGAAATATTAGATCTTTACCAAATTACATTACAAATTTTCGAACAAATTTCAAATTATATTTTTACAATAATAAAACAAACTGTTATTGACGGATGACAAATGAACCGAATATATTCTTTCATTAAAAACGACTTATAGAATATCAGTAAGGAATGAAAGTTTTCATGACAAAATGTATCGATTTTCTCCACGAAACAGATCATCACCCCACTAGCCCATCTATCTCCAGTGTTCGTTCCTACCCTTCATATTCCGGGGTCGCCTGT